>JAILYF010000233.1:0-66339 GCA_025491095.1 Brachionus asplanchnoidis
TAGATCTTCTGACCATCCAAGGACTTCTTGACCGTCCTTAAGACTTCTTGACCGTCCGAAGGACTTCTTGACCGTCCTAAGGATTCTTGACCGTCCTAAAGACTCCTTGACCGTCCTAAGGTTTCTTGACCGTCCTAATGACTACTTGACCGTCCTAAGGACTTCTTGACGTCCTAAGGACTTCTTGACCGTCCTAAGGACTTCTTGCTTGACCGTCATAGGACTTCTACCGTCCTTAGTACTTCTTGACCGTCCTAAGGACTTCTTGAGCGTCCTAAGGACTTCTTAAGCGTCCTAATGACTTCTTGACCGTCCTTAGGACTTCTTGACCGTCCTAAGGACTTCTTGACCGTCCTAAGGACTTCTTGACCGTCCTAAGGACTTCTTGACCGTCCTAAGGACTTCTTGACCGTCTAAGGACTTCTTGACCGTCCTAAGGACTTCTTGACCGTCCCTAATGACTACTTACCGTCCTAAAGACTTCTGACCGTCCAAAGGATTTCTTGACCGTCTAATGACTACTTGACCGTCCTAAAGACTTCTTGACCGTCCTAAGGACTTCTTGACCGTCCATAGAACTTCTGACCGTCCATAGACTTCTTGACCGTCCTAAGGACTCTTGACCGTCCTAAGACTTCTTGACCGTCCATAGGACTTCGAGACCGTCCTTATACTTCTTGACCGTCCTAAGGACTTCTTGAGCGTCCTAAGACTTCTTAAGCGTCCTAATGACTTCTTGACCGTCCCTTAGGACTTCTTGACCGTCCTAAGGACTTCTTGACCGTCCTAAGGACTTCTTGACCGTCCTAAGGACTTCTTGACCGTCCTGGACTTCTTGACCGTCCTAAGGACTTCTTGACCGTCCTAAGGACTTCTTGACCGTCCATAGACTTCTTGACCGTCCATAGGACTTCTTGACCGTCCTAAGGACTTCTTGACCGTCCTAAGGACTTCTTGACCGTCCATAGGACTTCTAGACCGTCCTTAGTACTTCTTGACCGTCCTAAGGACTTCTTGAGCGTCCTAAGGACTTCTTTAAGCGTCCTAATGACTTCTTGACCTCCTAGGACTTCTTGACCGTCCTAAGGACTTCTTGACCGTCCTAAGGACTTCTTGACCGTCCTAAGGACTTCTTGACCGTCCTAAGGACTTCTTGACCGTCCTAAGGACTTCTTGACCGTCCTAACTTCTTGACCGTCCTAAGGACTTCTTGACCGTCCTAAGGACTTCTTGACCGTCCTAAGACTTCTTGACCGTCTAAGGACTTCTTGACCGTCCTAATGACTACTTGACCGTCCTTAAGACTTCTTCACCGTCCTAAGGATTTCTTGACCGTCCTAATGCTACTTGACCGTCCTAAAGACTTCTTGACCGTCCTAAGGACTTCTTGACCGTCCATAGAACTTCTTGACCGTCCATAGGACTTCTTGACCGTCCTAAGGACTTCTTGCCGTCCTAAGGACTTTTACCCATAGGACTTCTAGAGCGTCCTAGTACTTCTTGATCGTCCTAAGGACTACTTGACCGTCCTAAGGACTTCTTGACCGTCCTAATGACTTCTAGACCGTCCTAATGACTACTTGACCGTCCTAAGACTTCTTGACCGTCCTAAGACTTCTTGACCGTCCTAAGACTTCTTGACCGTCCTAAGGACTTCTTGACCGTCCTAAGGACTTCTTGACCGTCCAAGGACTTCTGACCGTCCTAATGACTTCTGACCGTCCTAATGACTACTTGACCGTCCTAAGACTTCTTGACCGTCCTAAGGACTTCTTGACCGTCCTAGTACTTCTTGACCGTCTAAGGACTACTTGACCGTATTAAAGACTTCTTGACCGTCCTTAGATCTTCTTGACCATCCTAAGGACTTCTTGACCGTCCTAAAGACTTCTTGACCGTCCTAGGACTTCTGACCGTCCTAAGGATTTCTTGACCGTCCTAAAGACTCTTGACCGTCCTAAGGATTCTTGACCGTCCTAAGACTACTTGACCGTCCTAAAGACTTCTTGACCGTCCATAACTTCTTGACCGTCCATAGGACTTCTTGACCGTCCTAAGGACTTCTTGACCGTCCATAGAACTTCTGGACCGTCCATAGGACTTCTTGACCGTCCTAAGACCCTTCTTGACCGTCCTAGGACTTCTTGACCGTCCTAAGGACTTCTAGAGCGTCCTAAGGACTTCTTGAGCGTCCTAAGGACTTCTTGACCGTCCCTAAAGACTTCTTGGCCGTCCTGAGGGCTTCTTGACCGTCCTAAGGACTTCTTGACCGTCCTAAGGACTTCTTGACCGTCCTAATGACTTCTTGACCGTCCTTAGATCTTCTTGACCATCCTAAGGACTTCTTGACCGTCCTAAAGACTTCTTGACCGTCCTAAGGACTTCTTGACCGTCCTAAGGATTTCTTGACCGTCCTAAAGACTCCTTGACCGTCCTAAGGATTTCTTGACCGTCCTAATGACTACTTGACCGTCCATAGGACTTCTAGACCGTCCTTAGTACTTCTTGACCGTCCTAAGGACTTCTTGAGCGTCCTAAGGACTTCTTGACCGTCCATAGGACTTCTAGACCGTCCTTAGTACTTCTTGACCGTCCTAAGGACTTCTTGAGCGTCCTAAGGACTTCTTAAGCGTCCTAATGACTTCTTGACCGTCCTAATGACTTCTTGACCGTCCTTAAGACTTCTTCACCGTCCTAAGGATTTCTTGACCGTCCTAATGACTACTAGACCGTCCTAAAGACTTCTTGACCGTCCTAAGGACTTCTTGACCGTCCATAAAACTTCTTGACCGTCCATAGGACTTCTTGACCGTCCTAAGGACTTCTTGACCGTCCTAAGGACTTCTTTAACGTCCATAGGACTTCTAGAGCGTCCTTAGTACTTCTTGATCGTCCTAAGGACTACTTGACCGTCCTAAGGACTTCTTGACCGTCCTAATGACTTCTAGACCGTCCTAATGACTACTTGACCGTCCTAAAGACTTCTTGACCGTCCTAAGGACTTCTTGACCGTCCTAAGGACTTCTTGACCGTCCTAAGGACTTCTTGACCGTCCTAATGACTTCTTGACCGTCCTTAGATCTTCTTGACCATCCTAAGGACTTCTTGACCGTCCTAAAGACTTCTTGACCGTCCTAAGGACTTCTTGACCGTCCTAAGGATTTCTTGACCGTCCTAAAGACTCCTTGACCGTCCTAAGGATTTCTTGACCGTCCTAATGACTACTTGACCGTCCTAAGGACTTCTTGACCGTCCTAAGGACTTCTTGACCGTCCTAAGGACTTCTTGACCGTCCTAAGGACTTCTTGACCGTCCTAATGACTACTTGACCGTCCTAAAGACTTCTTGACCGTCCAAAGGATTTCTTGACCGTCCTAATGACTACTTGACCGTCCTAAAGACTTCTTGACCGTCCTAAGGACTTCTTGACCGTCCATAGAACTTCTTGACCGTCCATAGGACTTCTTGACCGTCCTAAGGACTTCTTGACCGTCCTAAGGACTTCTTGACCGTCCATTGGACTTCTAGACCGTCCTTAGTACTTCTTGACCGTCCTAAGGACTTCTTGAGCGTCCTAAGGACTTCTTAAGCGTCCTAATGACTACTTGACCGTCCTTAAGACTTCTTCACCGTCCTAAGGATTTCTTGACCGTCCTAATGACTACTTGACCGTCCTAAAGACTTCTTGACCGTCCTAAGGACTTCTTGACCGTCCATAGAACTTCTTGACCGTCCATAGGACTTCTTGACCGTCCTAAGGACTTCTTGACCGTCCTAAGGACTTCTTAAACGTCCATAGGACTTCTAGAGCGTCCTTAGTACTTCTTGATCGTCCTAAGGACTACTTGACCGTCCTAAGGACTTCTTGACCGTCCTAATGACTTCTAGACCGTCCTAATGACTACTTGACCGTCCTAAAGACTTCTTGACCGTCCTAAGGACTTCTTGACCGTCCTAAGGACTTCTTGACCGTCCTAAGGACTTCTTGACCGTCCTAAGGACTTCTTGACCGTCCTAAGGACTTCTTGACCGTCCTAATGACTTCTAGACCGTCCTAATGACTACTTGACCGTCCTAAAGACTTCTTGACCGTCCTAAGGACTTCTTGACCGTCCTAAGTACTTCTTGACCGTTCTAAGGACTACTTGACCGTATTAAAGACTTCTTGACCGTCCTTAGATCTTCTTGACCATCCTAAGGACTTCTTGACCGTCCTAAAGACTTCTGACCGTCCTTAGGACTTCTTGACCGTCCTAAGGATTTCTGACCGTCCTAAAGACTCCTTGACCGTCCTAAGGATTCTTGACCGTCCTAATGACTACTTGACCGTCCTAAAGACTTCTTGACCGTCCATAGGACTTCTTGACCGTCCATAGGACTTCTTGACCGTCCTAAGGACTTCTTGACCGTCCATAGAACTTCTTGACCGTCCATAGGACTTCTTGACCGTCCTAAGGACTTCTTGACCGTCCTAAGGACTTCTTGACCGTCCTAAGGACTTCTAGAGCGTCCTAAGGACTTCTTGAGCGTCCTAAGGACTTCTTGACCGTCCTAAAGACTTCTTGGCCGTCCTGAGGGCTTCTTGACCGTCCTAAGGACTTCTTGACCGTCCTAAGGACTTCTTGACCGTCCTAATGACTTCTTGACCGTCCTTAGATCTTCTTGACCATCCTAAGGACTTCTTGACCGTCCTAAAGACTTCTTGACCGTCCTAAGGACTTCTTGACCGTCCTAAGGATTTCTTGACCGTCCTAAAGACTCCTTGACCGTCCTAAGGATTTCTTGACCGTCCTAATGACTACTTGACCGTCCATAGGACTTCTAGACCGTCCTTAGTACTTCTTGACCGTCCTAAGGACTTCTTGAGCGTCCTAAGGACTTCTTGACCGTCCATAGGACTTCTAGACCGTCCTTAGTACTTCTTGACCGTCCTAAGGACTTCTTGAGCGTCCTAAGGACTTCTTAAGCGTCCTAATGACTTCTTGACCGTCCTAATGACTTCTTGACCGTCCTTAAGACTTCTTCACCGTCCTAAGGATTTCTTGACCGTCCTAATGACTACTAGACCGTCCTAAAGACTTCTTGACCGTCCTAAGGACTTCTTGACCGTCCATAAAACTTCTTGACCGTCCATAGGACTTCTTGACCGTCCTAAGGACTTCTTGACCGTCCTAAGGACTTCTTTAACGTCCATAGGACTTCTAGAGCGTCCTTAGTACTTCTTGATCGTCCTAAGGACTACTTGACCGTCCTAAGGACTTCTTGACCGTCCTAATGACTTCTAGACCGTCCTAATGACTACTTGACCGTCCTAAAGACTTCTTGACCGTCCTAAGGACTTCTTGACCGTCCTAAGGACTTCTTGACCGTCCTAAGGACTTCTTGACCGTCCTAATGACTTCTTGACCGTCCTTAGATCTTCTTGACCATCCTAAGGACTTCTTGACCGTCCTAAAGACTTCTTGACCGTCCTAAGGACTTCTTGACCGTCCTAAGGATTTCTTGACCGTCCTAAAGACTCCTTGACCGTCCTAAGGATTTCTTGACCGTCCTAATGACTACTTGACCGTCCTAAGGACTTCTTGACCGTCCTAAGGACTTCTTGACCGTCCTAAGGACTTCTTGACCGTTCCTAAGGACTTCTTGACCGTCCTAATGACTACTTTGACCGTCCTAAAGGACTTCTTGACCGTCCAAAGGATTTCTTGACCGTCCTAATGACTACTTGACCGTCCTAAGACTTCTTGACCGTCCTAAGGACTTCTTGAACCGTCCATAGAACTTCTTGACCGTCCATAGGACTTCTTGACCGTCCTAAGGACTTCTTGACCGTCCTAAGGACTTCTTGACCGTCCATTGGACTTCTAGACCGTCCTTAGTACTTCTTGACCGTCCCTAAGGACTTCTTGAGCGTCCCTAAGGACTTCTTAAGCGTCCTAATGACTTCTTGACCGTCCTTAGGACTTCTTGACCGTCCTAAGGACTTCTTGACCGTCCTAAGGACTCTGGACCGTCCTAGGACTTCTTGACCGTCCTAAGGACTTCTTGACCGTCCTAAGGACTTCTTGCCCGTCCTAAGGACTTCTTGACCGTCCTAAGGACTTCTTGACCGTCCTAAGGACTTCTTGACCGTCCTAAGGACTTCTTGACCGTCCTAAGGACTTCTTGACCGTCCTAAGGACTTCTTGACCGTCCTAAGGACTTCTTGACCGTCCTAATGACTACTTACCGTCCTTAAGACTTCTTCACCGTCCTAAGGATTTCTTGACCGTCCTAAGACTCCTTGACCGTCCTAAAGACTTCTTGACCGTCCTAAGGACTTCTTGACCGTCCATAGAACTTCTTGACCGTCCATAGGACTTCTTGACCGTCCTAAGGACTTCTTGACCGTCCTAAGACTTCTTAACGTCCATAGGACTTCTAGAGCGTCCTAGTACTTCTTGATCGTCCTAAGACTACTTGACCGTCCTAAGGACTTCTTGACCGTCCTAATGACTTCTAGCCGTCCTAATGACTACTTGACCGTCCTAAAGACTTCTTGACCGTCCTAGGATGACTTCTTGACCGTCCTAAGGACTTCTTGACCGTCCTAAGGACTTCTTGACCGTCCTAAGGACTTCTTGACCGTCCTAAGGACTTCTTGACCGTCCTAAGGACTTCTTGACCGTCCTAATGACTTCTAGACCGTCCTAATGACTTATTGACCGTCCTAAAGACTTCTTGACCGTCCTAAGGACTTCTTGACCGTCCTAAGTACTTCTTGACCGTTCTAAGGACTACTTGACCGTATTAAAGACTTCTTGACCGTCCTTAGATCTTCTTGACCATCCTAAGGACTTCTTGACCGTCCTAAAGACTTCTTGACCGTCCTTAGGACTTCTTGACCGTCCTAAGGATTTCTTGACCGTCCTAAAGACTCCTTGACCGTCCTAAGGATTTCTTGACCGTCCTAATGACTACTTGACCGTCCTAAAGACTTCTTGACCGTCCATAGGACTTCTTGACCGTCCATAGGACTTCTTGACCGTCCTAAGGACTTCTTGACCGTCCTAAGGACTTCTTGACCGTCCATAGAACTTCTAGAGCGTCCTAAGGACTTCTTGAGCGTCCTAAGGACTTCTTGACCGTCCTAAAGACTTCTTGGCCGTCCTGAGGGCTTCTTGACCGTCCTAAGGACTTCTTGACAGTCCATAGGACCTCTTGACCGTCCTAAGGACTTCTTGACCGTCCATAGGACCTCTTGACCGTCCTAAGGACTTCTTGATCGTCCAAAGAACTTCTTGACCGTCCTAAGGACTTCTTGACCGTCCTTAGTACTTCTTGACCGTCCTAAGGACTTCTTGACCGTCCTAAGGACTTCTTGACCGTCCTAATGACTTCTAGACCGTCCTAATGACTACTTGACCATCCTAAAGACTTCTTGACCGTCCTAAGGACTTCTTGACCGTCCTAAGGACTTCTTGACCGTCCTAGGGACTTCTTGACCGTCCTAAGGACTTCTTGACCGTCCTAGGGACTTCTTGACCGTTCTAATGACTACTTGACCGTCCTAAAGACTTCTTGACCTCCTAAGGACTTCTTGACCGTCCATAGAACTTCTTGACCGTCCATAGGACTTTTTGACCGTACTAAGGACTTCTTGACCGTCCATAGGACTTCTAGACCGTCCTTAGTACTTATTGACCGTCCTAAGGACTTCTAGAGCGTCCTAAGGACTTCTTGAGCGTCCTTAGGACTTCTTGACCGTCCTAAAGACTTCTTGGCCGTCCTGAGGGCTTCTTGACCGTCCAAAGGACTTCTTGACAGTCCATAGGACCTCTTGACCGTCCTAAGGACTTCTTGACCGTCCTTAGTACTTCTTGACCGTCCTAAGGACTTCTTGACCGTCCTAAGGACTTCTTGACCGTCCTAATGACTTCTAGACCGTCCTAATGACTACTTGACCGTCCTAAAGACTTCTTGACCGTCCTAAGGACTTCTTGACCGTCCTAAGGACTTCTTGACCGTCCTAAGGACTTCTTGACCGTCCTAAGGACTTCTTGACCGTCCTAGGGACTTCTTGACCGTCCTAATGACTACTTGACCGTCCTAAAGACTTCTTGACCGTCCTAAGGATTTCTTGACCGTCCTAATGACTACTTGACCGTCCTAAAGACTTCTTGACCTCCTAAGGACTTCTTGACCGTCCATAGAACTTCTTGACCGTCCATAGGACTTCTTTACCGTCCTAAGGACTTCTTGACCGTCCTAAGGACTTCTTGACCGTCCATAGGACTTCTAGACCTCCTAAGGACTTCTTGACCGTCCATAGAACTTCTTGACCGTCCATAGGACTTTTTGACCGTACTAAGGACTTCTTGACCGTCCATAGGACTTCAAGACCGTCCTTAGTACTTATTGACCGTCCTAAGGACTTCTAGAGCGTCCTAAGGACTTCTTGAGCGTCCTTAGGACTTCTTGACCGTCCTAAAGACTTCTTGGCCGTCCTGAGGGCTTCTTGACCGTCCTAAAGACTTCTTGACCGTCCTAAGGACTTCTTGACCGTCCATAGAACTTCTTGACCGTCCATAGGACTTCTTGACCGTCCTAAGGACTTCTTGACCGTCCTAAGGACTTCTTAAACGTCCATAGGACTTCTAGAGCGTCCTTAGTACTTCTTGACCGTCCTAAAGACTTCTTGACCGTCCTACGGACTTCTTGACCGTCCTAAGGACTTCTTGACCGTCCTAAGGACTTCTTGACCGTCCTAAGGACTTCTTGACCGTCCTAGGGACTTCTTGACCGTCCTAATGACTACTTGACCGTCCTAAAGACTTCTTGACCGTCCTAAGGATTTCTTGACCGTCCTAATGACTACTTGACCGTCCTAAAGACTTCTTGACCTCCTAAGGACTTCTTGACCGTCCATAGAACTTCTTGACCGTCCATAGGACTTCTTTACCGTCCTAAGGACTTCTTGACCGTCCTAAGGACTTCTTGACCGTCCATAGGACTTCTAGACCGTCCTTAGTACTTCTTGACCGTCCTAAGGACTTCTTGAGCGTCCTAAGGACTTCTTGAGCGTCCTAAAGACTTCTTGACCGTCCTTAGGACTTCTTGACCGTCCTAAGGACCTCTTGACCGTCCTAAGGACTTCTTGACCGTCCTAAGGTCTTCTTGACCGTCCTAAGGACTTCTTGACCGTCCTAAGGACTTCTTGACCGTCCTAATGACTACTTGACCGTCCTAAAGACTTCTTGACCGTCCTTAGGACTTCTTGACCGTCCATAGAACTTCTTGACCGTCCATAGGACTTCTTGACCGTCCTAAGGACTTCTTGACCGTCCTAAGGACTTCTTGACCGTCCATAGGACTTCCAGAGCGTCCTTAGTACTTCTTGATCGTCCTAAGAACTTCTTGACCGTGTTAAGGACTTCTTGAGCGTCCATAGGACCTCTTGACCGTCCTAAGGACTTCTTGACCGTCCATAGGACCTCTTGACCGTCCTAAGGACTTCTTGACCGTCCATAGGGCCTCTTGACCGTCCTTATGACTACTTGACCGTCCTAAAGACTTCTTGACCGTCCTAAGGACTTCTTGACCGTTCTAAGGACTACTTGACCGTATTAAAGACTTCTTGACCGTCCATAGATCTTCTTGACCATCTTAAGGACTTCTTGACCGTCCTAAAGACTTCTTGACCGTCCTAAGGACTTCTTGACCGTCCTAAGGATTTCTTGACCGTCCTAAAGACTCCTTGACCGTCCTAAGGATTTCTTGACCGTCCTAATGACTACTTGACCGTCCTAAAGACTTCTTGACCGTCCTAAGGACTTCTTGACCGTCCATAGGACTTCTTGACCGTCCATAGGACTTCTTGACCGTCCATAGGACTTCTTGACCGTCCATAGAACTTCTTGACCGTCCATAGGACTTCTGACCGTCCTAAGGACTTCTTGACCGTCCTAAGGACTTCTTGACCGTCCATAGAACTTCTAGAGCGTCCTAAAGACTTCTTGACCGTCCTAAGGACTTCTTGACCGTCCATAGGGACTTCTTGACCGTCCATAGGACTTCTTGACCGTCCATAGAACTTCTTGACCGTCCATAGGACTTCTTTACCGTCCTAAGGACTTCCTGACCGTCCTAAGGACTTCTTGACCGTCCATAGAACTTCTAGAGCGTCCTAAGGACTTCTTGAGCGTCCTAAGGACTTCTTGACCGTCCTAAAAACTTCTTGGCCGTCCTGAGGGCTTCTAGACCGTCCTAAGGACTTCTTGACAGTCCATAGGACCTCTTGACCGTCCTAAGGACTTCTTGACCGTTTATAGGACCTCTTGACCGTCCTAAGGACTTCTTGACCGTCCTAAGGACTTCCTGACCGTCCTTAGTACTTCTTGACCGTCCTAAGGACTTCTTGACCGTCCTAAGGACTTCTTGACCGTCCTAGGGACTTCTTGACCGTCCTAATGACTACTTGACCGTCCTAAAGACTTCTTGACCGTCCTAAGGACTTCTTGACCGTTCTAAGGACTACTTGACCGTATTAAAGACTTCTTGACCGTCCATAGATCTTCTTGACCATCTTAAGGACTTCTTGACCGTCCTAAAGACTTCTTGACCGTCCTAAGGACTTCTTGACCGTCCTAAGGATTTCTTGACCGTCCTAAAGACTCCTTGACCGTCCTAAGGATTTCTTGACCGTCCTAATGACTACTTGACCGTCCTAAAGACTTCTTGACCGTCCTAAGGACTTCTTGACCGTCCATAGGACTTCTTGACCGTCCATAGGACTTCTTGACCGTCCATAGGACTTCTTGACCGTCCATAGAACTTCTTGACCGTCCATAGGACTTCTTGACCGTCCTAAGGACTTCTTGACCGTCCTAAGGACTTCTTGACCGTCCATAGAACTTCTAGAGCGTCCTAAAGACTTCTTGACCGTCCTAAGGACTTCTTGACCGTCCATAGGACTTCTTGACCGTCCATAGGACTTCTTGACCGTCCATAGGACTTCTTGACCGTCCATAGAACTTCTTGACCGTCCATAGGACTTCTTTACCGTCCTAAGGACTTCCTGACCGTCCTAAGGACTTCTTGACCGTCCATAGAACTTCTAGAGCGTCCTAAGGACTTCTTGAGCGTCCTAAGGACTTCTTGACCGTCCTAAAAACTTCTTGGCCGTCCTGAGGGCTTCTAGACCGTCCTAAGGACTTCTTGACAGTCCATAGGACCTCTTGACCGTCCTAAGGACTTCTTGACCGTTTATAGGACCTCTTGACCGTCCTAAGGACTTCTTGACCGTCCTAAGGACTTCCTGACCGTCCTTAGTACTTCTTGACCGTCCTAAGGACTTCTTGACCGTCCTAAGGACTTCTTGACCGTCCTAGGGACTTCTTGACCGTCCTAATGACTACTTGACCGTCCTAAAGACTTCTTGACCGTCCTAAGAATTTCTTGACCGTCCTAATGACTACTTGACCGTCCTAAAGACTTCTTGACCTCCTAAGGACTTCTTGACCGTCCATAGAACTTCTTGACCGTCCATAGGACTTCTTGACCGTCCTAAGGACTTCTTGACCGTCCATAGGACTTCTAGACCGTCCTTAGTACTTATTCACCGTCCTAAGGATTTCTTGACCGTCCTAATGACTACTTGACCGTCCTAAAGACTTCTTGACCGTCCTAAGGACTTCTTGACCGTCCATAGGACTTCTTGACCGTCCATAGGACTTCTTGACAGTCCATAGGACCTCTTGACCGTCCTTAGGACTTCTTGACCGTCCTAAGAACTTCTTGACCGTCCTAAGGACATCTTGACCGTCCTTAGTACTTCTTGACCGTCCTAAGGACTTCTTGACCGTCCTAAGGACTTCTTGACCGTCCTAATGACTTCTAGACCGTCCTAATGACTACTTGACCGTCCTAAAGACTTCTTGACCGTCCTAAGGACTTCTTGACCGTCCTAAGGACTTCTTGACCGTCCTAAGGATTTCTTGACCGTCCTAGGGACTTCTTGACCGTCCTAATGACTACTTGACCGACCTAAAGACTTCTTGACCGTCCTAAGGATTTCTTGACCGTCCTAATGACTACTTGACCGTCCTAATGACTACTTGACCGTCCTAAAGACTTCTTGACCGTCCATAGGACTTCTTTACCGTCCTAAGAACTTCTTGACCGTCCTAAGGACTTCTTGACCGTCCATAGGACTTCTAGACCGTCCTCAGTACTTCTTGACCGTCCTAAGGACTTCTTGACCTTCCTAATGACTTCTAGACCGTCCTAATGACTACTTGACCGTCCTAAAGACTTCTTGACCGTCCTAAGGACTTCTTGACCGTCCTAAGTACTTCTTGACCGTTCTAAGGACTACTTGACCGTATTAAAGACTTCTTGACCGTCCTTAGATCTTCTTGACCGTCCATAGAACTTCTTGACCGTCCATAGGACTTCTTGACCGTCCTAAGGACTTCTTGACCGTCCTAAGGACTTCTTGACCGTCCATAGAACTTCTAGAGCGTCCTAAAGACTTCTTGACCGTCCTAAGGACTTCTTGACCGTCCATAGGACTTCTTGACCGTCCATAGGACTTCTTGACCGTCCATAGGACTTCTTGACCGTCCATAGAACTTCTTGACCGTCCATAGGACTTCTTTACCGTCCTAAGGACTTCTTGACCGTCCTAAGGACTTCTTGACCGTCCTAAAAACTTCTTGGCCGTCCTGAGGGCTTCTAGACCGTCCTAAGGACTTCTTGACAGTCCATAGGACCTCTTGACCGTCCTAAGGACTTCTTGACCGTTTATAGGACCTCTTGACCGTCCTAAGGACTTCTTGACCGTCCTTAGAACTTCTTGACCGTCCTAAGGACTTCCTGACCGTCCTTAGTACTTCTTGACCGTCCTAAGGACTTCTTGACCGTCCTAAGGACTTCTTGACCGTCCTAGGGACTTCTTGACCGTCCATAGAACTTCTTGACCGTCCATAGGACTTCTTGACCGTCCTAAGGACTTCTTGACCGTCCATAGGACTTCTAGACCGTCCTTAGTACTTATTGACCGTCCTAAGGACTTCTAGAGCGTCCTAAGGACTTCTTGAGCGTCCTAAGGACTCTTTGACCGTCCTAAAGACTTCTTGGCCGTCCTGAGGGCTTCTTGACCGTCCTAAAGACTTCTTGACAGTCCATAGGACCTCTTGACCGTCCTTAGGACTTCTTGACCGTCCTAAGAACTTCATGACCGTCCTAAGGACATCTTGACCGTCCTTAGTACTTCTTGACCGTCCTAAGGACTTCTTGACCGTCCTAAGGACTTCTTGACCGTCCTAATGACTTCTAGACCGTCCTAATGACTATTTGACCGTCCTAAAGACTTCTTGACCGTCCTAAGGACTTCTTGACCGTCCTAAGGACTTCTTGACCGTCCTAAGGATTTCTTGACCGTCCTAGGGACTTCTTGACCGTCCTAATGACTACTTGACCGACCTAAAGACTTCTTGACCGTCCTAAGGATTTCTTGACCGTCCTAATGACTACTTGACCGTCCTAATGACTACTTGACCGTCCTAAAGACTTCTTGACCTCCTAAGGACTTCTTGACCGTCCATAGAACTTCTTGACCGTCCATAGGACTTCTTTACCGTCCTAAGAACTTCTTGACCGTCCTAAGGACTTCTTGACCGTCCATAGGACTTCTAGACCGTCCTCAGTACTTCTTGACCGTCCTAAGGACTTCTTGACCTTCCTAATGACTTCTAGACCGTCCTAATGACTACTTGACCGTCCTAAAGACTTCTTGACCGTCCTAAGGACTTCTTGACCGTCCTAAGTACTTCTTGACCGTTCTAAGGACTACTTGACCGTATTAAAGACTTCTTGACCGTCCTTAGATCTTCTTGACCATCCTAAGGACTTCTTGACCGTCCTAAAGACTTCTTGACCGTCCTTAGGACTTCTTGACCGTCCTAAGGATTTCTTGACCGTCCTAAAGACTCCTTGACCGTCCTAAGGATTTCTTGACCGTCCTAATGACTACTTGACCGTCCTAAAGACTTCTTGACCGTCCATAGGACTTCTTGACCGTCCATAGGACTTCTTGACCGTCCTAAGGACTTCTTGACCGTGCATAGAACTTCTTGACCGTCCATAGGACTTCTTGACCGTCCTAAGGACTTCTTGACCGTCCTAAGGACTTCTTGACCGTCCATAGAACTTCTAGAGCGTCCTAAGGACTTCTTGAGCGTCCTAAGGACTTCTTGACCGTCCTAAAGACTTCTTGGCCGTCCTGAGGGCTTCTTGACCGTCCTAAGGACTTCTTGACAGTCCATAGGACCTCTTGACCGTCCTAAGGACCTCTTGACCGTCCTAAGGACTTCTTGACCGTCCAAAGAACTTCTTGACCTTCCTAAGGACTTCTTGACCGTCCTTAGTACTTCTTGACCGTCCTAAGGACTTCTTGACCGTCCTAAGGACTTCTTGACCGTCCTAATGACTTCTAGACCGTCCTAATGACTACTTGACCGTCCTAAAGACTTCTTGACCGTCCTAAGGACTTCTTAACCGTCCTAAGGACTTCTTGACCGTCCTAGGGACTTCTTGACCGTCCTAAGGACTTCTTGACCGTCCTAGGGACTTCTTGACCGTTCTAATGACTACTTGACCGTCCTAAAGACTTCTTGACCTCCTAAGGACTTCTTGACCGTCCATAGAACTTCTTGACCGTCCATAGGACTTTTTGACCGTCCTAAGGACTTCTTGACCGTCCATAGGACTTCTAGACCGTCCTTAGTAATTATTGACCGTCCTAAGAACTTCTAGAGCGTCCTAAGGACTTCTTGAGCGTCCTTAGGACTTCTTGACCGTCCTAAAGACTTCTTGGCCGTCCTGAGGGCTTCTTGACCGTCCAAAGGACTTCTTGACAGTCCATAGGACCTCTTGACCGTCCTAAGGACTTCTTGACCGTCCTTAGTACTTCTTGACCGTCCTAAGGACTTCTTGACCGTCCTAAGGACTTCTTGACCGTCCTAATGACTTCTAGACCGTCCTAATGACTACTTGACCGTCCTAAAGACTTCTTGACCGTCCTAAGGACTTCTTGACCGTCCTAAGGACTTCTTGACCGTCCTAAGGACTTCTTGACCGTCCTAAGGATTTCTTGACCGTCCTAAAGACTTCTTGACCGTCCTAAGGACTTCTTGACCGTCCTAAGGACTTCTTGACCGTCCTAAGGACTTCTTGACCGTCCTAGGGACTTCTTGACCGTCCTAATGACTACTTGACCGTCCTAAAGACTTCTTGACCGTCCTAAGGATTTCTTGACCGTCCTAATGACTACTTGACCGTCCTAAAGACTTCTTGACCTCCTAAGGACTTCTTGACCGTCCATAGAACTTCTTGACCGTCCATAGGACTTCTTTACCGTCCAAAGGACTTCTAGACCGTCCTTAGTACTTCTTGACCGTCCTAAGGACTTCTTGAGCGTCCTAAGGACTTCTTGAGCGTCCTAAGGACTTCTTGAGCGTCCTAAGGACTTCTTGACCGTCCTTAGGACTTCTTGACCGTCCTAAGGACCTCTTGACCGTCCTAAGGACTTCTTGACCGTCCTAAGGTCTTCTTGACCGTCCTAAGGACTTCTTGACCGTCCTAAGGACTTCTTGACCGTCCAAATGACTACTTGACCGTCCTAAAGACTTCTTGACCGTCCTTAGGACTTCTTGACCGTCCATAGAACTTCTTGACCGTCCATAGGACTTCTTGACCGTCCTAAGGACTTCTTGACCGTCCTAAGGACTTCTTGACCGTCCATAGGACTTCCAGAGCGTCCTTAGTACTTCTTGATCGTCCTAAGGACTTCTTGACCGTGTTAAGGACTTCTTGAGCGTCCATAGGACCTCTTGACCGTCCTTAGGACTTCTTGACCGTCCATAGGACCTCTTGACCGTCCTAAGGACTTCTTGACCGTCCATAGGGCCTCTTGACCGTCGTTATGACTACTTGACAGTCCTAAAGACTTCTTGACCGTCCTAAGGACTTCTTGACCGTTCTAAGGACTACTTGACCGTATTAAAGACTTCTTGACCGTCCATAGATCTTCTTGACCATCCTAAGGACTTCTTGACCGTCCTAAAGACTTCTTGACCGTCCTAAGGATTTCTTGACCGTCCTAATGACTACTTGACCGTCCTAAAGACTTCTTGACCGTCCATAGGACTTCTTGACCGTCCATAGGACTTCTTGACCGTCCATAGGACTTCTTGACCGTCCAAAGAACTTCTTGACCGTCCATAGGACTTCTTGACCGTCCTAAGGACTTCTTGACCGTCCTAAGGACTTCTTGACCGTCCATAGAATTTCTAGAGCGTCCTAAGGACTTCTTGACCGTCCTAATGACTTCTAGACCGTCCTAATGACTACTTGACCGTCCTAAAGACTTCTTGACTGTCCTAAGGACTTCTTGACCGTCCTAAGGACTTCTTGACCGTCCTAGGGACTTCTTGACCGTCCTAAGGACTTCTTGACCGTCCTAGGGACTTCTTGACCGTCCTAATGACTACTTGACCGTCCTAAAGACTTCTTGACCGTCCTAAGGATTTCTTGACCGTCCTAATGACTACTTGACCGTCCTAAAGACTTCTTGACCTCCTAAGGACTTCTTGACCGTCCATAGAACTTCTTGACCGTCCATAGGACTTCTTGACCGTCCTAAGGACTTCTTGAGCGTCCATAGGACTTCTAGACCGTCCTTAGTACTTATTGACCGTCCTAAGGACTTCTAGAGCGTCCTAAGGACTTCATGAGCGTCCTAAGGACTCTTTGACCGTCCTAAAGACTTCTTGGCCGTCCTGAGGGCTTCTTGACCGTCCTAAAGACTTCTTGACAGTCCATAGGACCTCTTGACCGTCCTTAGGACTTCTTGACCGTCCTAAGAACTTCTTGACCGTCCTAAGGACATCTTGACCGTCCTTAGTACTTCTTGACCGTCCTAAGGACTTCTTGACCGTCCTAAGGACTTCTTGACCGTCCTAATGACTTCTAGACCGTCCTAATGACTACTTGACCGTCCTAAAGACTTCTTGACCGTCCTAAGGACTTCTTGACCGTCCTAAGGACTTCTTGACCGTCCTAAGGATTTCTTGACCGTCCTAGGGACTTCTTGACCGTCCTAATGACTACTTGACCGACCTAAAGACTTCTTGACCGTCCTAAGGATTTCTTGACCGTCCTAATGACTACTTGACCGTCCTAAAGACTTCTTGACCTCCTAAGGACTTCTTGACCGTCCATAGAACTTCTTGACCGTCCATAGAACTTCTTGACCGTCCTAAGGACTTCTTGACCGTCCATAGGACTTCTTGACCGTCCAAAGAACTTCTTGACCGTCCATAGGACTTCTTGACCGTCCTAAGGACTTCTTGACCGTCCTAAGGACTTCTTGACCGTCCATAGAATTTCTAGAGCGTCCTAAGGACTTCTTGACCGTCCTAATGACTTCTAGACCGTCCTAATGACTACTTGACCGTCCTAAAGACTTCTTGACTGTCCTAAGGACTTCTTGACCGTCCTAAGGACTTCTTGACCGTCCTAGGGACTTCTTGACCGTCCTAAGGACTTCTTGACCGTCCTAGGGACTTCTTGACCGTCCTAATGACTACTTGACCGTCCTAAAGACTTCTTGACCGTCCTAAGGATTTCTTGACCGTCCTAATGACTACTTGACCGTCCTAAAGACTTCTTGACCTCCTAAGGACTTCTTGACCGTCCATAGAACTTCTTGACCGTCCATAGGACTTCTTGACCGTCCTAAGGACTTCTTGAGCGTCCATAGGACTTCTAGACCGTCCTTAGTACTTATTGACCGTCCTAAGGACTTCTAGAGCGTCCTAAGGACTTCATGAGCGTCCTAAGGACTCTTTGACCGTCCTAAAGACTTCTTGGCCGTCCTGAGGGCTTCTTGACCGTCCTAAAGACTTCTTGACAGTCCATAGGACCTCTTGACCGTCCTTAGGACTTCTTGACCGTCCTAAGAACTTCTTGACCGTCCTAAGGACATCTTGACCGTCCTTAGTACTTCTTGACCGTCCTAAGGACTTCTTGACCGTCCTAAGGACTTCTTGACCGTCCTAATGACTTCTAGACCGTCCTAATGACTACTTGACCGTCCTAAAGACTTCTTGACCGTCCTAAGGACTTCTTGACCGTCCTAAGGACTTCTTGACCGTCCTAAGGATTTCTTGACCGTCCTAGGGACTTCTTGACCGTCCTAATGACTACTTGACCGACCTAAAGACTTCTTGACCGTCCTAAGGATTTCTTGACCGTCCTAATGACTACTTGACCGTCCTAAAGACTTCTTGACCTCCTAAGGACTTCTTGACCGTCCATAGAACTTCTTGACCGTCCTAAGGACTTCTTGACCGTCCATAGGACTTCTAGACCGTCCTCAGTACTTCTTGACCGTCCTAAGGACTTCTTGACCTTCCTAATGACTTCTAGACCGTCCTAATGACAACTTGACCGTCCTAAAGACTTCTTGACCGTCCTAAGGACTTCTTGACCGTCCTAAGTACTTCTTGACCGTTCTAAGGACTACTTGACCGTATTAAAGACTTCTTGACCGTCCTTAGATCTTCTTGACCATCCTAAGGACTTCTTGACCGTCCTAAAGACTTCTTGACCGTCCTTAGGACTTCTTGACCGTCCTAAGGATTTCTTGACCGTCCTAAAGACTCCTTGACCGTCCTAAGGATTTCTTGACCGTCCTAATGACTACTTGACCGTCCTAAAGACTCCTTGACCGTCCTAAGGATTTCTTGACCGTCCTAATGACTACTTGACCGTCCTAAAGACTTCTTGACCGTCCATAGGACTTCTTGACCGTCCATAGGACTTCTTGACCGTCCTAAGGACTTCTTGACCGTCATAAGGACTTCTTGACCGTCCATAGAACTTCTAGAGCGTCCTAAGGACTTCTTGAGCGTCCTAAGGACTTCTTGACCGTCCTAAAGACTTCTTGGCCGTCCTGAGGGCTTCTTGACCGTCCTAAGGACTTCTTGACAGTCCATAGGACCTCTTGACCGTCCTAAGGACCTCTTGACCGTCCTAAGGACTTCTTGACCGTCCAAAGAACTTCTTGACCGTCCTAAGGACTTCTTGACCGTCCTTAGTACTTCTTGACCGTCCTAAGGACTTCTTGACCGTCCTAAGGACTTCTTGACCGTCCTAATGACTTCTAGACCGTCCTAATGACTACTTGACCGTCCTAAAGACTTCTTGACCGTCCTAAGGACTTCTTAACCGTCCTAAGGACTTCTTGACCGTCCTAGGGACTTCTTGACCGTCCTAAGGACTTCTTGACCGTCCTAGGGACTTCTTGACCGTTCTAATGACTACTTGACCGTCCTAAAGACTTCTTGACCTCCTAAGGACTTCTTGACCGTCCATAGAACTTCTTGACCGTCCATAGGACTTTTTGACCGTCCTAAGGACTTCTTGACCGTCCATAGGACTTCTAGACCGTCCTTAGTACTTATTGACCGTCCTAAGGACTTCTAGAGCGTCCTAAGGACTTCTTGAGCGTCCTTAGGACTTCTTGACCGTCCTAAAGACTTCTTGGCCGTCCTGAGGGCTTCTTGACCGTCCAAAGGACTTCTTGACAGTCCATAGGACCTCTTGACCGTCCTAAGGACTTCTTGACCGTCCTTAGTACTTCTTGACCGTCCTAAGGACTTCTTGACCGTCCTAAGGACTTCTTGACCGTCCTAATGACTTCTAGACCGTCCTAATGACTACTTGACCGTCCTAAAGACTTCTTGACCGTCCTAAGGACTTCTTGACCGTCCTAAGGACTTCTTGACCGTCCTAAGGACTTCTTGACCGTCCTAAGGATTTCTTGACCGTCCTAAAGACTTCTTGACCGTCCTAAGGACTTCTTGACCGTCCTAAGGACTTCTTGACCGTCCTAAGGACTTCTTGACCGTCCTAGGGACTTCTTGACCGTCCTAATGACTACTTGACCGTCCTAAAGACTTCTTGACCGTCCTAAGGATTTCTTGACCGTCCTAATGACTACTTGACCGTCCTAAAGACTTCTTGACCTCCTAAGGACTTCTTGACCGTCCATAGAACTTCTTGACCGTCCATAGGACTTCTTTACCGTCCAAAGGACTTCTAGACCGTCCTTAGTACTTCTTGACCGTCCTAAGGACTTCTTGAGCGTCCTAAGGACTTCTTGAGCGTCCTAAGGACTTCTTGAGCGTCCTAAGGACTTCTTGACCGTCCTTAGGACTTCTTGACCGTCCTAAGGACCTCTTGACCGTCCTAAGGACTTCTTGACCGTCCTAAGGTCTTCTTGACCGTCCTAAGGACTTCTTGACCGTCCTAAGGACTTCTTGACCGTCCTAATGACTACTTGACCGTCCTAAAGAATTCTTGACCGTCCTTAGGACTTCTTGACCGTCCATAGAACTTCTTGACCGTCCATAGGACTTCTTGACCGTCCTAAGGACTTCTTGACCGTCCTAAGGACTTCTTGACCGTCCATAGGACTTCCAGAGCGTCCTTAGTACTTCTTGATCGTCCTAAGGACTTCTTGACCGTGTTAAGGACTTCTTGAGCGTCCATAGGACCTCTTGACCGTCCTAAGGACTTCTTGACCGTCCATAGGACTTCCAGAGCGTCCTTAGTACTTCTTGATCGTCCTAAGGACTTCTTGACCGTGTTAAGGACTTCTTGAGCGTCCATAGGACCTCTTGACCGTCCTAAGGACTTCTTGACCGTCCATAGGACCTCTTGACCGTCCTAAGGACTTCTTGACCGTCCATAGGGCCTCTTGACCGTCGTTATGACTACTTGACAGTCCTAAAGACTTCTTGACCGTCCTAAGGACTTCTTGACCGTTCTAAGGACTACTTGACCGTATTAAAGACTTCTTGACCGTCCATAGATCTTCTTGACCATCCTAAGGACTTCTTGACCGTCCTAAAGACTTCTTGACCGTCCTAAGGACTTCTTGACCGTCCTAAGGATTTCTTGACCGTCCTAAAGACTCCTTGACCGTCCTAAGGATTTCTTGACCGTCCTAATGACTACTTGACCGTCCTAAAGACTTCTTGACCGTCCATAGGACTTCTTGACCGTCCATAGGACTTCTTGACCGTCCATAGGACTTCTTGACCGTCCATAGGACTTCTTGACCGTCCATAGGACTTCTTGACCGTCCTAAGGACTTCTTGACCGTCCTAAGGACTTCTTGACCGTCCATAGAACTTCTAGAGCGTCCTAAGGACTTCTTGAGCGTCCTAAGGACTTCTTGACCGTCCTAAAAACTTCTTGGCCGTCCTGAGGGCTTCTAGACCGTCCTAAGGACTTCTTGACCGTCCATAGGACCTCTTGACCGTCCTAAGGACTTCTTGACCGTCCATAGGGCCTCTTGACCGTCCTTATGACTACTTGACCGTCCTAAAGACTTCTTGACCGTCCTAAGGACTTCTTGACCGTTCTAAGGACTACTTGACCGTATTAAAGACTTCTTGACCGTCCATAGATCTTCTTGACCATCCTAAGGACTTCTTGACCGTCCTAAAGACTTCTTGACCGTCCTAAGGACTTCTTGACCGTCCTAAGGATTCTTGACCGTCCTAAAGACTCCTTGACCGTCCTAAGGATTTCTTGACCTTCCTAATGACTACTTGACCGTCCTAAAGACTTCTTGACCGTCCAAAGGACTTCTTGACCGTCCATAGGACTTCTTGACCGTCCATAGGACTTCTTGACCGTCCATAGAACTTCTTGACCGTCCATAGGACTTCTTGACCGTCCTAAGGACTTCTTAACCGTCCTAAGGACTTCTTGACCGTCCATAGAACTTCTAGAGCGTCCTAAGGACTTCTTGAGCGTCCTAAGGACTTCTTGACCGTCCTAAAAACTTCTTGGCCGTCCTGAGGGCTTCTAGACCGTCCTAAGGACTTCTTGACAGTCCATTGGACCTCTTGACCGTCCTAAGGACTTCTTGACCGTTTATAGGACCTCTTGACCGTCCTAAGGACTTCTTGACCGTCCTAAGAACTTCTTGACCGTCCTAAGGACTTCCTGACCGTCCTTAGTACTTCTTGACCCTCCTAAGGACTTCTTGACCGTCCTAAGGACTTCTTGACCGTCCTAATGACTTCTAGACCGTCCTAATGACTACTTGACCGTCCTAAAGACTTCTTGACCGTCCTAAGGACTTCTTGACCGTCCTAAGGACTTCTTGACCGTCCTAGGGACTTCTTGACCGTCCTAAGAACTTCTTGACCGTCCTAGGGACTTCTTGACCGTCCTAATGACTACTTGACCGTCCTAGAGACTTCTTGACCGTCCTAAGGATTTCTTGACCGTCCTAATGACTACTTGACCGTCCTAAAGACTTCTTGACCTCCTAAGGACTTCTTGACCGTCCATAGAACTTCTTGACCGTCCATAGGACTTCTTGACCGTCCTAAGGACTTCTTGACCGTCCATAGGACTTCTAGACCGTCCTTAGTACTTATTGACCGTCCTAAGGACTTCTAGAGCGTCCTAAGGACTTCTTGACCGTCCTAAAGACTTCTTGGCCGTCCTGAGGGCTTCTTGACCGTCCTAAAGACTTCTTGACAGTCCATAGGACCTCTTGACCGTCCTTAGGACTTCTTGACCGTCCTAAGAACTTCTTGACCGTCCTAAGGACATCTTGACCGTCCTTAGTACTTCTTGACCGTCCTAGGGACTTCTTGACCGTCCTAAGGACTTCTTGACCGTCCTAATGACTTCTAGACCGTCCTAATGACTACTTGACCGTCCTAAAGACTTCTTGACCGTCCTAAGGACTTCTTGACCGTCCTAAGGACTTCTTGACCGTCCTAAGGACTTCTTGACCGTCCTAGGGACTTCTTGACCGTCCTAATGACTACTTGACCGACCTAAAGACTTCTTGACCGTCCTAAGGATTTCTTGACCGTCCTAATGACTACTTGACCGTCCTAAAGACTTCTTGACCTCCTAAGGACTTCTTGACCGTCCATAGAACTTCTTGACCGTCCATAGGACTTCTTTACCGTCCTAAGAACTTCTTGACCGTCCTAAGGACTTCTTGACCGTCCATAGGACTTCTAGACCGTCCTCAGTACTTCTTGACCGTCCTAAGGACTTCTTGAGCGTCCTAAGGACTTCTTGAGCGTCCTAAGGACTTCTTGACCGTCCTTAGGACTTCTTGACCGTCCTAAGGACTTCTTGACCGTCCTAAGGACTTCATGACCGTCCTAAGGACTTCTTGACCGTCCTAAGGACTTCTTGACCGTCCTAATGACTACTTGACCGTCCTTAAGACTTCTTCACCGTCCTAAGGATTTCTTGACCGTCCTAATGACTACTTGACCGTCCTAAAGACTTCTTGACCGTCCTAAGGACTTCTTGACCGTCCATAGAACTTCTTGACCGTCCATAGAACTACTTGACCATCCTAAGGACTTCTTGACCGTCCTAAAGACTTCTTGACCGTCCTTAGGACTTCTTGACCGTCCTAAGGATTTCTTGACCGTCCTAAAGACTCCTTGACCGTCCTAAGGATTTCTTGACCGTCCTAATGACTACTTGACCGTCCTAAAGACTTCTTGACCGTCCATAGGACTTCTTGACCGTCCATAGGACTTCTTGACCGTCCTAAAGACTTCTTGACCGTCCTAAGGACTTCTTGACCGTCCTAAGGACTTCTTGACCGTCCTAAGGACTTCTTGACCGTCCTAAGGACTTCTTGACCGTCCTAAGGACTCTTTGACCGTCCTAAGTACTTCTTGACCGTTCTAAGGACTACTTGACCGTATTAAAGACTTCTTGACCGTCCTTAGATCTTCTTGACCATCCTAAGGACTTCTTGACCGTCCTAAAGACTTCTTGACCGTCCTTAGGACTTCTTGACCGTCCTAAGGATTTCTTGACCGTCCTAAAGACTCCTTGACCGTCCTAAGGATTTCTTGACCGTCCTAATGACTACTTGACCGTCCTAAAGACTTCTTGACCGTCCATAGGACTTCTTGACCGTCCATAGGACTTCTTGACCGTCCATAGGACTTCTTGACCGTCCTAAAGACTTCTTGACCGTCCTAAGGACTTCTTGACCGTCCTAAGGACTTCTTGACCGTCCTAAGGACTTCTTGACCGTCCTAAGGACTTCTTGACCGTCCTAAGGACTCTTTGACCGTCCTAAGTACTTCTTGACCGTTCTAAGGACTACTTGACCGTATTAAAGACTTCTTGACCGTCCTTAGATCTTCTTGACCATCCTAAGGACTTCTTGACCGTCCTAAAGACTTCTTGACCGTCCTTAGGACTTCTTGACCGTCCTAAGGATTTCTTGACCGTCCTAAAGACTCCTTGACCGTCCTAAGGATTTCTTGACCGTCCTAATGACTACTTGACCGTCCTAAAGACTTCTTGACCGTCCATAGGACTTCTTGACCGTCCATAGGACTTCTTGACCGTCCTAAGGACTTCTTGACCGTCCATAGAACTTCTTGACCGTCCATAGGACTTCTTGACCGTCCTAAGGACTTCTTGACCGTCCTAAGGACTTCTTGACCGTCCATAGAACTTCTAGAGCGTCCTAAGGACTTCTTGAGCGTCCTAAGGACTTCTTGACCGTCCTAAAGACTTCTTGGCCGTCCTGAGGGCTTCTTGACCGTCCTAAGGACTTCTTGACAGTCCATAGGACCTCTTGACCGTCCTAAGGACTTCTTGACCGTCCATAGGACCTCTTGACCGTCCTAAGGACTTCTTGACCGTCCAAAGAACTTCTTGACCGTCCTAAGGACTTCTTGACCGTCCTTAGTACTTCTTGACCGTCCTAAGGACTTCTTGACCGTCCTAAGGACTTCTTGACCGTCCTAATGACTTCTAGACCGTCCTAATGACTACTTGACCGTCCTAAAGACTTCTTGACCGTCCTAAGGACTTCTTGACCGTCCTAAGGACTTCTTGACCGTCCTAGGGACTTCTTGACCGTCCTAAGGACTTCTTGACCGTCCTAGGGACTTCTTGACCGTTCTAATGACTACTTGACCGTCCTAAAGACTTCTTGACCGTCCTAAGGACTTCTTGACCGTCCATAGGACCTCTTGACCGTCCTAAGGACTTCTTGACCGTCCAAAGAACTTCTTGACCGTCCTAATGACTTCTTGACCGTCCTAAGGACTTCTTGACCGTCCTTAGTACTTCTTGACCGTCCTAAGGACTTCTTGACCGTCCTAAGGACTTCTTGACCGTCCTAATGACTTCTAGACCGTCCTAATGACTACTTGACCGTCCTAAGGACTTCTTGACCGTCCTAAGGACTTCTTGACCGTCCTAAGGACTTCTTGACCGTCCTAGGGACTTCTTGACCGTCCTAAGGACTTCTTGACCGTCCTAGGGACTTCTTGACCGTTCTAATGACTACTTGACCGTCCTAAAGACTTCTTGACCGTCCTAAGGACTTCTTGACCGTCCATAGGACCTCTTGACCGTCCTAAGGACTTCTTGACCGTCCAAAGAACTTCTTGACCGTCCTAATGACTTCTTGACCGTCCTAAGGACTTCTTGACCGTCCTAAGGACTTCTTGACCGTCCTAGGGACTTCTTGACCGTTCTAATGACTACTTGACCGTCCTAAAGACTTCTTGACCTCCTAAGGACTTCTTGACCGTCCATAGAACTTCTTGACCGTCCATAGGACTTTTTGACCGTCCTAAGGACTTCTTGACCGTCCATAGGACTTCTAGACCGTCCTTAGTACTTATTGACCGTCCTAAGGACTTCTAGAGCGTCCTAAGGACTTCTTGAGCGTCCTTAGGACTTCTTGACCGTCCTTAAGACTTCTTGGCCGTCCTGAGGGCTTCTTGACCGTCCAAAGGACTTCTTGACAGTCCATAGGACCTCTTGACCGTCCTAAGGACTTCTTGACCGTCCATAGGACCTCTTGACCGTCCTAAGGACTTCTTGACCGTCCTAAGAACTTCTTGACCGTCCTAAGGACTTCTTGACCGTCCTTAGTACTTCTTGACCGTCCTAAGGACTTCTTGACCGTCCTAAGGACTTCTTGACCGTCCTAATGACTTCTAGACCGTCCTAATGACTACTTGACCGTCCTAAAGACTTCTTGACCGTCCTAAGGACTTCTTGACCGTCCTAAGGACTTCTTGACCGTCCTAAGGACTTCTTGACAGTCCTAAGGACTTCTTGACCGTCCTAGGGACTTCTTGACCGTCCTAATGACTACTTGACCGTCCTAAATACTTCTTGACCGTCCTAAGGATTTCTTGACCGTCCTAATGACTACTTGACCGTCCTAAAGACTTCTTGACCTCCTAAGGACTTCTTGACCGTCCATAGAACTTCTTGACCGTCCATAGGACTTCTTTACCGTCCCAAGGACTTCTTGACCGTCCTAAGGACTTCTTGACCGTCCATAGGACTTCTAGACCGTCCTTAGTACTTCTTGACCGTCCTAAGGACTTCTTGAGCGTCCTAAGGACTTCTTGAGCGTCCTAAGGACTTCTTGAGCGTCCTAAGGACTTCTTGACCGTCCTTAGGACTTCTTGACCGTCCTAAGGACTTCTTGACCGTCCTAAGGACTTCTTGACCGTCCTAAGGTCTTCTTGACCGTCCTAAGGACTTCTTGACCGTCCTAAGGACTTCTTGACCGTCCTAGGGACTTCTTGACCGTCCTAATGACTACTTGACCGTCCTAAAGACTTCTTGACCGTCCTAAGGATTTCTTGACCGTCCTAATGACTACTTGACCGTCCTAAAGACTTCTTGACCTCCTAAGGACTTCTTGACCGTCCATAGAACTTCTTGACCGTCCATAGGACTTCTTTACCGTCCTAAGGACTTCTTGACCGTCCTAAGGACTTCTTGACCGTCCATAGGACTTCTAGACCGTCCTTAGTACTTCTTGACCGTCCTAAGGACTTCTTGAGCGTCCTAAGGACTTCTTGAGCGTCCTAAGGACTTCTTGAGCGTCCTAAGGACTTCTTGACCGTCCTTAGGACTTCTTGACCGTCCTAAGGACTTCTTGACCGTCCTAAGGACTTCTTGACCGTCCTAAGGTCTTCTTGACCGTCCTAAGGACTTCTTGACCGTCCTAAGGACTTCTTGACCGTCCTAATGACTACTTGACCGTCCTAAAGACTTCTTGACCGTCCTTAGGACTTCTTGACCGTCCATAGAACTTCTTGACCGTCCATAGGACTTCTTGACCGTCCTAAGGACTTCTTGACCGTCCTAAGGACTTCTTGACCGTCCATAGGACTTCCAGAGCGTCCTTAGTACTTCTTGATCGTCCTAAGGACTTCTTGACCGTGTTAAGGACTTCTTGAGCGTCCATAGGACCTCTTGACCGTCCTAAGGACTTCTTGACCGTCCATAGGACCTCTTGACCGTCCTAAGGACTTCTTGACCGTCCATAGGGCCTCTTGACCGTCCTAAAGACTTCTTGACCGTCCTAAGGACTTCTTGACCGTTCTAAGGACTACTTGACCGTATTAAAGACTTCTTGACCGTCCATAGATCTTCTTGACCATCCTAAGGACTTCTTGACAGTCCTAAAGACTTCTTGACCGTCCTAAGGTCTTCTTGACCGTCCTAAGGACTTCTTGACCGTCCTAAGGACTTCTTGACCGTCCTAGGGACTTCTTGACCGTCCTAATGACTACTTGACCGTCCTAAAGACTTCTTGACCGTCCTAATGACTTCTAGACCGTCCTAATGACTACTTGACCGTCCTAAAGACTTCTTGACCGTCCTAAGGACTTCTTGACCGTCCTAAGGACTTCTTGACCGTCCTAAGGACTTCTTGACAGTCCTAAGGACTTCTTGACCGTCCTAGGGACTTCTTGACCGTCCTAATGACTACTTGACCGTCCTAAATACTTCTTGACCGTCCTAAGGATTTCTTGACCGTCCTAATGACTACTTGACCGTCCTAAAGACTTCTTGACCTCCTAAGGACTTCTTGACCGTCCATAGAACTTCTTGACCGTCCATAGGACTTCTTTACCGTCCCAAGGACTTCTTGACCGTCCTAAGGACTTCTTGACCGTCCATAGGACTTCTAGACCGTCCTTAGTACTTCTTGACCGTCCTAAGGACTTCTTGAGCGTCCTAAGGACTTCTTGAGCGTCCTAAGGACTTCTTGAGCGTCCTAAGGACTTCTTGACCGTCCTTAGGACTTCTTGACCGTCCTAAGGACTTCTTGACCGTCCTAAGGACTTCTTGACCGTCCTAAGGTCTTCTTGACCGTCCTAAGGACTTCTTGACCGTCCTAAGGACTTCTTGACCGTCCTAGGGACTTCTTGACCGTCCTAATGACTACTTGACCGTCCTAAAGACTTCTTGACCGTCCTAAGGATTTCTTGACCGTCCTAATGACTACTTGACCGTCCTAAAGACTTCTTGACCTCCTAAGGACTTCTTGACCGTCCATAGAACTTCTTGACCGTCCATAGGACTTCTTTACCGTCCTAAGGACTTCTTGACCGTCCTAAGGACTTCTTGACCGTCCATAGGACTTCTAGACCGTCCTTAGTACTTCTTGACCGTCCTAAGGACTTCTTGAGCGTCCTAAGGACTTCTTGACCGTCCTTAGGACTTCTTGACCGTCCTAAGGACTTCTTGACCGTCCTAAGGACTTCTTGACCGTCCTAAGGTCTTCTTGACCGTCCTAAGGACTTCTTGACCGTCCTAAGGACTTCTTGACCGTCCTAGGGACTTCTTGACCGTCCTAATGACTACTTGACCGTCCTAAAGACTTCTTGACCGTCCTAAGGATTTCTTGACCGTCCTAATGACTACTTGACCGTCCTAAAGACTTCTTGACCTCCTAAGGACTTCTTGACCGTCCATAGAACTTCTTGACCGTCCATAGGACTTCTTTACCGTCCTAAGGACTTCTTGACCGTCCTAAGGACTTCTTGACCGTCCATAGGACTTCTAGACCGTCCTTAGTACTTCTTGACCGTCCTAAGGACTTCTTGAGCGTCCTAAGGACTTCTTGAGCGTCCTAAGGACTTCTTGAGCGTCCTAAGGACTTCTTGACCGTCCTTAGGACTTCTTGACCGTCCTAAGGACTTCTTGACCGTCCTAAGGACTTCTTGACCGTCCTAAGGTCTTCTTGACCGTCCTAAGGACTTCTTGACCGTCCTAAGGACTTCTTGACCGTCCTAATGACTACTTGACCGTCCTAAAGACTTCTTGACCGTCCTTAGGACTTCTTGACCGTCCATAGAACTTCTTGACCGTCCATAGGACTTCTTGACCGTCCTAAGGACTTCTTGACCGTCCTAAGGACTTCTTGACCGTCCATAGGACTTCCAGAGCGTCCTTAGTACTTCTTGATCGTCCTAAGGACTTCTTGACCGTGTTAAGGACTTCTTGAGCGTCCATAGGACCTCTTGACCGTCCTAAGGACTTCTTGACCGTCCATAGGACCTCTTGACCGTCCTAAGGACTTCTTGACCGTCCATAGGGCCTCTTGACCGTCCTAAAGACTTCTTGACCGTCCTAAGGACTTCTTGACCGTTCTAAGGACTACTTGACCGTATTAAAGACTTCTTGACCGTCCATAGATCTTCTTGACCATCCTAAGGACTTCTTGACAGTCCTAAAGACTTCTTGACCGTCCTAAGGTCTTCTTGACCGTCCTAAGGACTTCTTGACCGTCCTAAGGACTTCTTGACCGTCCTAGGGACTTCTTGACCGTCCTAATGACTACTTGACCGTCCTAAAGACTTCTTGACCGTCCTAAGGATTTCTTGACCGTCCTAATGACTACTTGACCGTCCTAAAGACTTCTTGACCTCCTAAGGACTTCTTGACCGTCCATAGAACTTCTTGACCGTCCATAGGACTTCTTTACCGTCCTAAGGACTTCTTGACCGTCCTAAGGACTTCTTGACCGTCCATAGGACTTCTAGACCGTCCTTAGTACTTCTTGACCGTCCTAAGGACTTCTTGAGCGTCCTAAGGACTTCTTGAGCGTCCTAAGGACTTCTTGACCGTCCTTAGGACTTCTTGACCGTCCTAAGGACTTCTTGACCGTCCTAAGGACTTCTTGACCGTCCTAAGGTCTTCTTGACCGTCCTAAGGACTTCTTGACCGTCCTAAGGACTTCTTGACCGTCCTAATGACTACTTGACCGTCCTAAAGACTTCTTGACCGTCCTTAGGACTTCTTGACCGTCCATAGAACTTCTTGACCGTCCATAGGACTTCTTGACCGTCCTAAGGACTTCTTGACCGTCCTAAGGACTTCTTGACCGTCCATAGGACTTCCAGAGCGTCCTTAGTACTTCTTGATCGTCCTAAGGACTTCTTGACCGTGTTAAGGACTTCTTGAGCGTCCATAGGACCTCTTGACCGTCCTAAGGACTTCTTGACCGTCCATAGGACCTCTTGACCGTCCTAAGGACTTCTTGACCGTCCATAGGGCCTCTTGACCGTCCTTATGACTACTTGACCGTCCTAAAGACTTCTTGACCGTCCTAAGGACTTCTTGACCGTTCTAAGGACTACTTGACCGTATTAAAGACTTCTTGACCGTCCATAGATCTTCTTGACCATCCTAAGGACTTCTTGACAGTCCTAAAGACTTCTTGACCGTCCTAAGGACTTCTTGACCGTCCTAAGGATTTCTTGACCGTCCTAAAGACTCCTTGACCGTCCTAAGGATTTCTTGACCGTCCTAATGACTACTTGACCGTCCTAAAGACTTCTTGACCGTCCTAAGGACTTCTTGACCGTCCATAGGACTTCTTGACCGTCCATAGGACTTCTTGACCGTCCATAGAACTTCTTGACCGTCCATAGGACTTCTTGACCGTCCTAAGGACTTCTTGACCGTCCTAAGGACTTCTTGACCGTCCATAGAACTTCTAGAGCGTCCTAAGGACTTCTTGAGCGTCCTAAGGACTTCTTGACCGTCCTAAAAACTTCTTGGCCGTCCTGAGGGCTTCTAGACCGTCCTTAGGACTTCTTGACAGTCCATAGGACATCTTGACCGTCCTAAGGACTTCTTGACCGTTTATAGGACCTCTTGACCGTCCTAAGGACTTCTTGACCGTCCTAAGAACTTCTTGACCGTCCTAAGGACTTCCTGACCGTCCTTAGTACTTCTTGACCGTCCTAAGGACTTCTTGACCGTCCTAAGGACTTCTTGACCGTCCTAAGGACTTCTTGACCGTCCTAATGACTTCTAGACCGTCCTAATGACTACTTGACCGTCCTAAAGACTTCTTGACTGTCCTAAGGACTTCTTGACCGTCCTAAGGACTTCTTGACCGTCCTAGGGACTTCTTGACCGTCCTAAGGACTTCTTGACCGTCCTAGGGACTTCTTGACCGTCCTAATGACTACTTGACCGTCCTAAAGACTTCTTGACCGTCCTAAGGACTTCTTGACCGTCCTAAAGACTTCTTGACCATCCTAAGGACTTCTTGACCGTCCTAAAGACTTCTTGACCGTCCTAAGGACTTCTTGACCGTCCTAAGGATTTCTTGACCGTCCTAAAGACTCCTTGACCGTCCTAAGGATTTCTTGACCGTCCTAATGACTACTTGACCGTCCTAAAGACTTCTTGACCGTCCTAAGGACTTCTTGACCGTCCATAGGACTTCTTGACCGTCCATAGGACTTCTTGACCGTCCATAGGACTTCTTGACCGTCCATAGAACTTCTTGACCGTCCATAGGACTTCTTGACCGTCCTAAGGACTTCTTGACCGTCCTAAGGACTTCTTGACCGTCCATAGAACTTCTAGAGCGTCCTAAGGACTTCTTGAGCGTCCTAAGGACTTCTTGACCGTCCTAAAAACTTCTTGGCCGTCCTGAGGGCTTCTAGACCGTCCTAAGGACTTCTTGACAGTCCATAGGACATCTTGACCGTCCTAAGGACTTCTTGACCGTTTATAGGACCTCTTGACCGTCCTAAGGACTTCTTGACCGTCCTAAGAACTTCTTGACCGTCCTAAGGACTTCCTGACCGTCCTTAGTACTTCTTGACCGTCCTAAGGACTTCTTGACCGTCCATAGAACTTCTAGAGCGTCCTAAGGACTTCTTGAGCGTCCTAAGGACTTCTTGACCGTCCTAAAAACTTCTTGGCCGTCCTGAGGGCTTCTAGACCGTCCTAAGGACTTCTTGACAGTCCATAGGACATCTTGACCGTCCTAAGGACTTCTTGACCGTTTATAGGACCTCTTGACCGTCCTAAGGACTTCTTGACCGTCCTAAGAACTTCTTGACCGTCCTAAGGACTTCCTGACCGTCCTTAGTACTTCTTGACCGTCCTAAGGACTTCTTGACCGTCCTAAGGACTTCTTGACCGTCCTAAGGACTTCTTGACCGTCCTAAGGACTTCTTGACCGTCCTAATGACTTCTAGACCGTCCTAATGACTACTTGACCGTCCTAAAGACTTCTTGACTGTCCTAAGGACTTCTTGACCGTCCTAAGGACTTCTTGACCGTCCTAGGGACTTCTTGACCGTCCTTAGGACTTCTTGACCGTCCTAGGGACTTCTTGACCGTCCTAAGGACTACTTGACCGTCCTAAAGACTTCTTGACCGTCCTAAGGACTTCTTGACCGTCCTAAAGACTTCTTGACCATCCTAAGGACTTCTTGACCGTCCTAAAGACTTCTTGACCGTCCTAAGGACTTCTTGACCGTCCTAAGGATTTCTTGACCGTCCTAAAGACTCCTTGACCGTCCTAAGGATTTCTTGACCGTCCTAATGACTACTTGACCGTCCTAAAGACTTCTTGACCGTCCTAGGGACTTCTTGACCGTCCTAATGACTACTTGACCGTCCTAAAGACTTCTTGACCGTCCTAAGGACTTCTTGACCGTCCTAAAGACTTCTTGACCGTCCTAAGGACTTCTTGACCGTCCATAGAACTTCTAGAGCGTCCTAAGGACTTCTTGAGCGTCCTAAGGACTTCTTGACCGTCCTAAAAACTTCTTGGCCGTCCTGAGGGCTTCTAGACCGTCCTAAGGACTTCTTGACAGTCCATAGGACATCTTGACCGTCCTAAGGACTTCTTGACCGTTTATAGGACCTCTTGACCGTCCTAAGGACTTCTTGACCGTCCTAAGAACTTCTTGACCGTCCTAAGGACTTCCTGACCGTCCTTAGTACTTCTTGACCGTCCTAAGGACTTCTTGACCGTCCATAGAACTTCTAGAGCGTCCTAAGGACTTCTTGAGCGTCCTAAGGACTTCTTGACCGTCCTAAAAACTTCTTGGCCGTCCTGAGGGCTTCTAGACCGTCCTAAGGACTTCTTGACAGTCCATAGGACATCTTGACCGTCCTAAGGACTTCTTGACCGTTTATAGGACCTCTTGACCGTCCTAAGGACTTCTTGACCGTCCTAAGAACTTCTTGACCGTCCTAAGGACTTCCTGACCGTCCTTAGTACTTCTTGACCGTCCTAAGGACTTCTTGACCGTCCTAAGGACTTCTTGACCGTCCTAAGGACTTCTTGACCGTCCTAAGGACTTCTTGACCGTCCTAATGACTTCTAGACCGTCCTAATGACTACTTGACCGTCCTAAAGACTTCTTGACTGTCCTAAGGACTTCTTGACCGTCCTAAGGACTTCTTGACCGTCCTAGGGACTTCTTGACCGTCCTTAGGACTTCTTGACAGTCCTAGGGACTTCTTGACCGTCCTAATGACTACTTGACCGTCCTAAAGACTTCTTGACCGTCCTAAGGACTTCTTGACCGTCCTAAAGACTTCTTGACCATCCTAAGGACTTCTTGACCGTCCTAAAGACTTCTTGACCGTCCTAAGGACTTCTTGACCGTCCTAAGGATTTCTTGACCGTCCTAAAGACTCCTTGACCGTCCTAAGGATTTCTTGACCGTCCTAATGACTACTTGACCGTCCTAAAGACTTCTTGACCGTCCTAGGGACTTCTTGACCGTCCTAATGACTACTTGACCGTCCTAAAGACTTCTTGACCGTCCTAAGGACTTCTTGACCGTCCTAAAGACTTCTTGACCATCCTAAGGACTTCTTGACCGTCCTAAAGACTTCTTGACCGTCCTAAGGACTTCTTGACCGTCCTAAGGATTTCTTGACCGTCCTAAAGACTCCTTGACCGTCCTAAGGATTTCTTGACCGTCCTAATGACTACTTGACCGTCCTTAAGACTTCTTGACCGTCCTAAGGACTTCTTGACCGTCCATAGGACTTCTTGACCGTCCATAGGACTTCTTGACCGTCCATAGGACTTCTTGACCGTCCATAGAACTTCTTGACCGTCCATAGGACTTCTTGACCGTCCTAAGGTCTTCTTGACCGTCCTAAGGACTTCTTGACCGTCCATAGAACTTCTAGAGCGTCCTAAGGACTTCTTGAGCGTCCTAAGGACTTCTTGACCGTCCTAAAAACTTCTTGGCCGTCCTGAGGGCTTCTAGACCGTCCTAAGGACTTCTTGACAGTCCATAGGACATCTTGACCGTCCTAAGGACTTCTTGACCGTTTATAGGACCTCTTGACCGTCCTAAGGACTTCTTGACCGTCCTAAGAACTTCTTGACCGTCCTAAGGACTTCCTGACCGTCCTTAGTACTTCTTGACCGTCCTAAGGACTTCTTGACCGTCCATAGAACTTCTAGAGCGTCCTAAGGACTTCTTGAGCGTCCTAAGGACTTCTTGACCGTCCTAAAAACTTCTTGGCCGTCCTGAGGGCTTCTAGACCGTCCTAAGGACTTCTTGACAGTCCATAGGACATCTTGACCGTCCTAAGGACTTCTTGACCGTTTATAGGACCTCTTGACCGTCCTAAGGACTTCTTGACCGTCCTAAGAACTTCTTGACCGTCCTAAGGACTTCCTGACCGTCCTTAGTACTTCTTGACCGTCCTAAGGACTTCTTGACCGTCCTAAGGACTTCTTGACCGTCCTAAGGACTTCTTGACCGTCCTAAGGACTTCTTGACCGTCCTAATGACTTCTAGACCGTCCTAATGACTACTTGACCGTCCTAAAGACTTCTTGACTGTCCTAAGGACTTCTTGACCGTCCTAAGGACTTCTTGACCGTCCTAGGGACTTCTTGACCGTCCTAAGGACTTCTTGACCGTCCTAGGGACTTCTTGACCGTCCTAATGACTACTTGACCGTCCTAAAGACTTCTTGACCGTCCTAAGGACTTCTTGACCGTCCTAAAGACTTCTTGACCATCCTAAGGACTTCTTGACCGTCCTAAAGACTTCTTGACCGTCCTAAGGACTTCTTGACCGTCCTAAGGATTTCTTGACCGTCCTAAAGACTCCTTGACCGTCCTAAGGATTTCTTGACCGTCCTAATGACTACTTGACCGTCCTAAAGACTTCTTGACCGTCCTAAGGACTTCTTGACCGTCCATAGGACTTCTTGACCGTTTATAGGACTTCTTGACCGTCCATAGGACTTCTTGACCGTCCATAGAACTTCTTGACCGTCCATAGGACTTCTTGACCGTCCTAAGGACTTCTTGACCGTCCTAAGGACTTCTTGACCGTCCATAGAACTTCTAGAGCGTCCTAAGGACTTCTTGAGCGTCCTAAGGACTTCTTGACCGTCCTAAAAACTTCTTGGCCGTCCTGAGGGCTTCTAGACCGTCCTAAGGACTTCTTGACAGTCCATAGGACATCTTGACCGTCCTAAGGACTTCTTGACCGTTTATAGGACCTCTTGACCGTCCTAAGGACTTCTTGACCGTCCTAAGAACTTCTTGACCGTCCTAAGGACTTCCTGACCGTCCTTAGTACTTCTTGACCGTCCTAAGGACTTCTTGACCGTCCTAAAGACTTCTTGACCATCCTAAGGACTTCTTGACCGTCCTAAAGACTTCTTGACCGTCCTAAGGACTTCTTGACCGTCCTAAGGATTTCTTGACCGTCCTAAAGACTCCTTGACCGTCCTAAGGATTTCTTGACCGTCCTAATGACTACTTGACCGTCCTAAAGACTTCTTGACCGTCCTTAGGACTTCTTGACCGTCCATAGAACTTCTTGACCGTCCATAGGACTTCTTGACCGTCCTAAGGACTTCTTGACCGTCCTAAGGACTTCTTGACCGTCCATAGGACTTCCAGAGCGTCCTTAGTACTTCTTGATCGTCCTAAGGACTTCTTGACCGTGTTAAGGACTTCTTGAGCGTCCATAGGACCTCTTGACCGTCCTAAGGACTTCTTGACCGTCCATAGGACCTCTTGACCGTCCTAAGGACTTCTTGACCGTCCATAGGGCCTCTTGACCGTCCTTATGACTACTTGACCGTCCTAAAGACTTCTTGACCGTCCTAAGGACTTCTTGACCGTTCTAAGGACTACTTGACCGTATTAAAGACTTCTTGACCGTCCATAGATCTTCTTGACCATCCTAAGGACTTCTTGACAGTCCTAAAGACTTCTTGACCGTCCTAAGGACTTCTTGACCGTCCTAAGGATTTCTTGACCGTCCTAAAGACTCCTTGACCGTCCTAAGGATTTCTTGACCGTCCTAATGACTACTTGACCGTCCTAAAGACTTCTTGACCGTCCTAAGGACTTCTTGACCGTCCATAGGACTTCTTGACCGTCCATAGGACTTCTTGACCGTCCATAGGACTTCTTGACCGTCCATAGAACTTCTTGACCGTCCATAGGACTTCTTGACCGTCCTAAGGACTTCTTGACCGTCCTAAGGACTTCTTGACCGTCCATAGAACTTCTAGAGCGTCCTAAGGACTTCTTGAGCGTCCTAAGGACTTCTTGACCGTCCTAAAAACTTCTTGGCCGTCCTGAGGGCTCCTAGACCGTCCTAAGGACTTCTTGACAGTCCATAGGACATCTTGACCGTCCTAAGGACTTCTTGACCGTTTATAGGACCTCTTGACCGTCCTAAGGACTTCTTGACCGTCCTAAGAACTTCTTGACCGTCCTAAGGACTTCCTGACCGTCCTTAGTACTTCTTGACCGTCCTAAGGACTTCTTGACCGTCCTAAGGACTTCTTGACCGTCCTAATGACTTCTAGACCGTCCTAATGACTACTTGACCGTCCTAAAGACTTCTTGACTGTCCTAAGGACTTCTTGACCGTCCTAAGGACTTCTTGACCGTCCTAGGGACTTCTTGACCGTCCTAAGGACTTCTTGACCGTCCTAGGGACTTCTTGACCGTCCTAATGACTACTTGACCGTCCTAAAGACTTCTTGACCGTCCTAAGGACTTCTTGACCGTCCTAAAGACTTCTTGACCATCCTAAGGACTTCTTGACCGTCCTAAAGACTTCTTGACCGTCCTAAGGACTTCTTGACCGTCCTAAGGATTTCTTGACCGTCCTAAAGACTCCTTGACCGTCCTAAGGATTTCTTGACCGTCCTAATGACTACTTGACCGTCCTAAAGACTTCTTGACCGTCCTAAGGACTTCTTGACCGTCCATAGGACTTCTTGACCGTCCATAGGACTTCTTGACCGTCCATAGGACTTCTTGACCGTCCATAGAACTTCTTGACCGTCCATAGGACTTCTTGACCGTCCTAAGGACTTCTTGACCGTCCTAAGGACTTCTTGACCGTCCATAGAACTTCTAGAGCGTCCTAAGGACTTCTTGAGCGTCCTAAGGACTTCTTGACCGTCCTAAAAACTTCTTGGCCGTCCTGAGGGCTTCTAGACCGTCCTAAGGACTTCTTGACAGTCCATAGGACATCTTGACCGTCCTAAGGACTTCTTGACCGTTTATAGGACCTCTTGACCGTCCTAAGGACTTCTTGACCGTCCTAAGAACTTCTTGACCGTCCTAAGGACTTCTTGACCGTCCTTAGTACTTCTTGACCGTCCAAAGGACTTCTTGACCGTCCTAAGGACTTCTTGACCGTCCTAATGACTACTTGACCGTCCTAAAGACTTCTTGACCGTCCTAAGGACTTCTTGACCGTCCTAAAGACTTCTTGACCATCCTAAGGACTTCTTGACCGTCCTAAAGACTTCTTGACCGTCCTTAGGACTTCTTGACCGTCCTAAGGATTTCTTGACCGTCCTAAAGACTCCTTGACCGTCCTAAGGATTTCTTGACCGTCCTAATGACTACTTGACCGTCCTAAAGACTTCTTGACCGTCCTAAGGACTTCTTGACCGTCCATAGGACTTCTTGACCGTCCATAGGACTTCTTGACCGTCCATAGGACTTCTTGACCGTCCATAGAACTTCTTGACCGTCCATAGGACTTCTTGACCGTCCTAAGGACTTCTTGACCGTCCTAAGGACTTCTTGACCGTCCATAGGACTTCCAGAGCGTCCTTAGTACTTCTTGATCGTCCTAAGGACTTCTTGACCGTGTTAAGGACTTCTTGAGCGTCCATAGGACCTCTTGACCGTCCTAAGGACTTCTTGACCGTCCATAGGACCTCTTGACCGTCCTAAGGACTTCTTGACCGTCCATAGGGCCTCTTGACCGTCCTTATGACTACTTGACCGTCCTAAAGACTTCTTGACCGTCCTAAGGACTTCTTGACCGTTCTAAGGACTACTTGACCGTATTAAAGACTTCTTGACCGTCCATAGATCTTCTTGACCATCCTAAGGACTTCTTGACAGTCCTAAAGACTTCTTGACCGTCCTAAGGACTTCTTGACCGTCCTAAGGATTTCTTGACCGTCCTAAAGACTCCTTGACCTTCCTAAGGATTTCTTGACCGTCCTAATGACTACTTGACCGTCCTAAAGACTTCTTGACCGTCCTAAGGACTTCTTGACCGTCCATAGGACTTCTTGACCGTCCATAGGACTTCTTGACCGTCCATAGGACTTCTTGACCGTCCATAGAACTTCTTGACCGTCCATAGGACTTCTTGACCGTCCTAAGGACTTCTTGACCGTCCTAAGGACTTCTTGACCGTCCATAGAACTTCTAGAGCGTCCTAAGGACTTCTTGAGCGTCCTAAGGACTTCTTGACCGTCCTAAAAACTTCTTGGCCGTCCTGAGGGCTTCTAGACCGTCCTAAGGACTTCTTGACAGTCCATAGGACTTCTTGACCGTCCATAGAACTTCTTGACCGTCCATAGGACTTCTTGACCGTCCTAAGGACTTCTTGACCGTCCTAAGGACTTCTTGACCGTCCATAGAACTTCTAGAGCGTCCTAAGGACTTCTTGAGCGTCCTAAGGACTTCTTGACCGTCCTAAAAACTTCTTGGCCGTCCTGAGGGCTTCTAGACCGTCCTAAGGACTTCTTGACAGTCCATAGGACATCTTGACCGTCCTAAGGACTTCTTGACCGTTTATAGGACCTCTTGACCGTCCTAAGGACTTCTTGACCGTCCTAAGAACTTCTTGACCGTCCTAAGGACTTCCTGACCGTCCTTAGTACTTCTTGACCGTCCTAATGACTACTTGACCGTCCTAAAGACTCCTTGACCGTCCTAAGGATTTCTTGACCGTCCTAATGACTACTTGACCGTCCTAAAGACTTCTTGACCGTCCTAAGGACTTCTTGACCGTCCATAGGACTTCTTGACCGTCCATAGGACTTCTTGACCGTCCATAGGACTTCTTGACCGTCCATAGAACTTCTTGACCGTCCATAGGACTTCTTGACCGTCCTAAGGACTTCTTGACCGTCCTAAGGACTTCTTGACCGTCCATAGAACTTCTAGAGCGTCCTAAGGACTTCTTGAGCGTCCTAAGGACTTCTTGACCGTCCTAAAAACTTCTTGGCCGTCCTGAGGGCTTCTAGACCGTCCTAAGGACTTCTTGACAGTCCATAGGACATCTTGACCGTCCTAAGGACTTCTTGACCGTTTATAGGACCTCTTGACCGTCCTAAGGACTTCTTGACCGTCCTAAGAACTTCTTGACCGTCCTAAGGACTTCCTGACCGTCCTTAGTACTTCTTGACCGTCCTAAGGACTTCTTGACCGTCCTAAGGACTTCTTGACCGTCCTAATGACTTCTAGACCGTCCTAATGACTACTTGACCGTCCTAAAGACTTCTTGACTGTCCTAAGGACTTCTTGACCGTCCTAAGGACTTCTTGACCGTCCTAGGGACTTCTTGACCGTCCTAAGGACTTCTTGACCGTCCTAGGGACTTCTTGACCGTCCTAATGACTACTTGACCGTCCTAAAGACTTCTTGACCTCCTAAGGACTTCTTGACCGTCCATAGAACTTCTTGACCGTCCATAGGACTTCTTGACCGTCCTAAGGACTTCTTGACCGTCCATAGGACTTCTAGACCGTCCTTAGTACTTATTGACCGTCCTAAGGACTTCTAGAGCGTCCTAAGGACTTCTTGACAGTCCATAGGACCTCTTGACCGTCCTAAGGACTTCTTGACCGTTTATAGGACCTCTTGACCGTCCTAAGGACTTCTTGACCGTCCTAAGAACTTCTTGACCGTCCTAAGGACTTCCTGACCGTCCTTAGTACTTCTTGACCGTCCTAAGGACTTCTTGACCGTCCTAAGGACTTCTTGACCGTCCTAATGACTTCTAGACCGTCCTAATGACTACTTGACCGTCCTAAAAACTTCTTGACTGTCCTAAGGACTTCTTGACCGTCCTAAGGACTTCTTGACCGTCCTAGGGACTTCTTGACCGTCCTAAGGACTTCTTGATCGTCCTAGGGACTTCTTGACCGTCCTAATGACTACTTGACCGTCCTAAAGACTTCTTGACCTCCTAAGGACTTCTAGACCGTCCTTAGTACTTATTGACCGTCCTAAGGACTTCTAGAGCGTCCTAAGGACTTCTTGACAGTCCATAGGACCTCTTGACCGTCCTAAGGACTTCTTGACCGTTTATAGGACCTCTTGACCGTCCTAAGGACTTCTTGACCGTCCTAAGAACTTCTTGACCGTCCTAAGGACTTCCTGACCGTCCTTAGTACTTCTTGACCGTCCTAAGGACTTCTTGACCGTCCTAAGGACTTCTTGACCGTCCTAATGACTTCTAGACCGTCCTAATGACTACTTGACCGTCCTAAAAACTTCTTGACTGTCCTAAGGACTTCTTGACCGTCCTAAGGACTTCTTGACCGTCCTAGGGACTTCTTGACCGTCCATAGGACCTCTTGACCGTCCTAAGGACTTCTTGACCGTCCATAGGACCTCTTGACCGTCCTAAGGACTTCTTGACCGTCCATAGGGCCTCTTGACCGTCCTTATGACTACTTGACCGTCCTAAAGACTTCTTGACCGTCCTAAGGACTTCTTGACCGTTCTAAGGACTACTTGACCGTATTAAAGACTTCTTGACCGTCCATAGATCTTCTTGACCATCCTAAGGACTTCTTGACAGTCCTAAAGACTTCTTGACCGTCCTAAGGACTTCTTGACCGTCCTAAGGATTTCTTGACCGTCCTAAAGACTCCTTGACCGTCCTAAGGATTTCTTGACCGTCCTAATGACTACTTGACCGTCCTAAAGACTTCTTGACCGTCCTAAGGACTTCTTGACCGTCCATAGGACTTCTTGACCGTCCATAGGACTTCTTGACCGTCCATAGGACTTCTTGACCGTCCATAGAACTTCTTGACCGTCCATAGGACTTCTTGACCGTCCTAAGGACTTCTTGACCGTCCTAAGGACTTCTTGACCGTCCATAGAACTTCTAGAGCGTCCTAAGGACTTCTTGAGCGTCCTAAGGACTTCTTGACCGTCCTAAAAACTTCTTGGCCGTCCTGAGGGCTCCTAGACCGTCCTAAGGACTTCTTGACAGTCCATAGGACATCTTGACCGTCCTAAGGACTTCTTGACCGTTTATAGGACCTCTTGACCGTCCTAAGGACTTCTTGACCGTCCTAAGAACTTCTTGACCGTCCTAAGGACTTCCTGACCGTCCTTAGTACTTCTTGACCGTCCTAAGGACTTCTTGACCGTCCTAAGGACTTCTTGACCGTCCTAATGACTTCTAGACCGTCCTAATGACTACTTGACCGTCCTAAAGACTTCTTGACTGTCCTAAGGACTTCTTGACCGTCCTAAGGACTTCTTGACCGTCCTAGGGACTTCTTGACCGTCCTAAGGACTTCTTGACCGTCCTAGGGACTTCTTGACCGTCCATAGAACTTCTAGAGCGTCCTAAGGACTTCTTGAGCGTCCTAAGGACTTCTTGACCGTCCTAAAAACTTCTTGGCCGTCCTGAGGGCTTCTAGACCGTCCTAAGGACTTCTTGACAGTCCATAGGACATCTTGACCGTCCTAAGGACTTCTTGACCGTTTATAGGACCTCTTGACCGTCCTAAGGACTTCTTGACCGTCCTAAGAACTTCTTGACCGTCCTAAGGACTTCCTGACCGTCCTTAGTACTTCTTGACCGTCCTAAGGACTTCTTGACCGTCCTAAGGACTTCTTGACCGTCCTAATGACTTCTAGACCGTCCTAATGACTACTTGACCGTCCTAAAGACTTCTTGACTGTCCTAAGGACTTCTTGACCGTCCTAAGGACTTCTTGACCGTCCTAGGGACTTCTTGACCGTCCTAAGGACTTCTTGACCGTCCTAGGGACTTCTTGACCGTCCTAATGACTACTTGACCGTCCTAAAGACTTCTTGACCTCCTAAGGACTTCTTGACCGTCCATAGAACTTCTTGACCGTCCATAGGACTTCTTGACCGTCCTAAGGACTTCTTGACCGTCCATAGGACTTCTAGACCGTCCTTAGTACTTATTGACCGTCCTAAGGACTTCTAGAGCGTCCTAAGGACTTCTTGACAGTCCATAGGACCTCTTGACCGTCCTAAGGACTTCTTGACCGTTTATAGGACCTCTTGACCGTCCTAAGGACTTCTTGACCGTCCTAAGAACTTCTTGACCGTCCTAAGGACTTCCTGACCGTCCTTAGTACTTCTTGACCGTCCTAAGGACTTCTTGACCGTCCTAAGGACTTCTTGACCGTCCTAATGACTTCTAGACCGTCCTAATGACTACTTGACCGTCCTAAAAACTTCTTGACTGTCCTAAGGACTTCTTGACCGTCCTAAGGACTTCTTGACCGTCCTAGGGACTTCTTGACCGTCCTAAGGACTTCTTGATCGTCCTAGGGACTTCTTGACCGTCCTAATGACTACTTGACCGTCCTAAAGACTTCTTGACCTCCTAAGGACTTCTAGACCGTCCTTAGTACTTATTGACCGTCCTAAGGACTTCTAGAGCGTCCTAAGGACTTCTTGACAGTCCATAGGACCTCTTGACCGTCCTAAGGACTTCTTGACCGTTTATAGGACCTCTTGACCGTCCTAAGGACTTCTTGACCGTCCTAAGAACTTCTTGACCGTCCTAAGGACTTCCTGACCGTCCTTAGTACTTCTTGACCGTCCTAAGGACTTCTTGACCGTCCTAAGGACTTCTTGACCGTCCTAATGACTTCTAGACCGTCCTAATGACTACTTGACCGTCCTAAAAACTTCTTGACTGTCCTAAGGACTTCTTGACCGTCCTAAGGACTTCTTGACCGTCCTAGGGACTTCTTGACCGTCCATAGGACCTCTTGACCGTCCTAAGGACTTCTTGACCGTCCATAGGACCTCTTGACCGTCCTAAGGACTTCTTGACCGTCCATAGGGCCTCTTGACCGTCCTTATGACTACTTGACCGTCCTAAAGACTTCTTGACCGTCCTAAGGACTTCTTGACCGTTCTAAGGACTACTTGACCGTATTAAAGACTTCTTGACCGTCCATAGATCTTCTTGACCATCCTAAGGACTTCTTGACAGTCCTAAAGACTTCTTGACCGTCCTAAGGACTTCTTGACCGTCCTAAGGATTTCTTGACCGTCCTAAAGACTCCTTGACCGTCCTAAGGATTTCTTGACCGTCCTAATGACTACTTGACCGTCCTAAAGACTTCTTGACCGTCCTAAGGACTTCTTGACCGTCCATAGGACTTCTTGACCGTCCATAGGACTTCTTGACCGTCCATAGGACTTCTTGACCGTCCATAGAACTTCTTGACCGTCCATAGGACTTCTTGACCGTCCTAAGGACTTCTTGACCGTCCTAAGGACTTCTTGACCGTCCATAGAACTTCTAGAGCGTCCTAAGGACTTCTTGAGCGTCCTAAGGACTTCTTGACCGTCCTAAAAACTTCTTGGCCGTCCTGAGGGCTCCTAGACCGTCCTAAGGACTTCTTGACAGTCCATAGGACATCTTGACCGTCCTAAGGACTTCTTGACCGTTTATAGGACCTCTTGACCGTCCTAAGGACTTCTTGACCGTCCTAAGAACTTCTTGACCGTCCTAAGGACTTCCTGACCGTCCTTAGTACTTCTTGACCGTCCTAAGGACTTCTTGACCGTCCTAAGGACTTCTTGACCGTCCTAATGACTTCTAGACCGTCCTAATGACTACTTGACCGTCCTAAAGACTTCTTGACTGTCCTAAGGACTTCTTGACCGTCCTAAGGACTTCTTGACCGTCCTAGGGACTTCTTGACCGTCCTAAGGACTTCTTGACCGTCCTAGGGACTTCTTGACCGTCCTAATGACTACTTGACCGTCCTAAAGACTTCTTGACCGTCCTAAGGACTTCTTGACCGTCCTAAAGACTTCTTGACCATCCTAAGGACTTCTTGACCGTCCTAAAGACTTCTTGACCGTCCTAAGGACTTCTTGACCGTCCTAAGGATTTCTTGACCGTCCTAAAGACTCCTTGACCGTCCTAAGGATTTCTTGACCGTCCTAATGACTACTTGACCGTCCTAAAGACTTCTTGACCGTCCTAAGGACTTCTTGACCGTCCATAGGACTTCTTGACCGTCCATAGGACTTCTTGACCGTCCATAGGACTTCTTGACCGTCCATAGAACTTCTTGACCGTCCATAGGACTTCTTGACCGTCCTAAGGACTTCTTGACCGTCCTAAGGACTTCTTGACCGTCCATAGAACTTCTAGAGCGTCCTAAGGACTTCTTGAGCGTCCTAAGGACTTCTTGACCGTCCTAAAAACTTCTTGGCCGTCCTGAGGGCTTCTAGACCGTCCTAAGGACTTCTTGACAGTCCATAGGACATCTTGACCGTCCTAAGGACTTCTTGACCGTTTATAGGACCTCTTGACCGTCCTAAGGACTTCTTGACCGTCCTAAGAACTTCTTGACCGTCCTAAGGACTTCTTGACCGTCCTTAGTACTTCTTGACCGTCCAAAGGACTTCTTGACCGTCCTAAGGACTTCTTGACCGTCCTAATGACTACTTGACCGTCCTAAAGACTTCTTGACCGTCCTAAGGACTTCTTGACCGTCCTAAAGACTTCTTGACCATCCTAAGGACTTCTTGACCGTCCTAAAGACTTCTTGACCGTCCTTAGGACTTCTTGACCGTCCTAAGGATTTCTTGACCGTCCTAAAGACTCCTTGACCGTCCTAAGGATTTCTTGACCGTCCTAATGACTACTTGACCGTCCTAAAGACTTCTTGACCGTCCTAAGGACTTCTTGACCGTCCATAGGACTTCTTGACCGTCCATAGGACTTCTTGACCGTCCATAGGACTTCTTGACCGTCCATAGAACTTCTTGACCGTCCATAGGACTTCTTGACCGTCCTAAGGACTTCTTGACCGTCCTAAGGACTTCTTGACCGTCCATAGGACTTCCAGAGCGTCCTTAGTACTTCTTGATCGTCCTAAGGACTTCTTGACCGTGTTAAGGACTTCTTGAGCGTCCATAGGACCTCTTGACCGTCCTAAGGACTTCTTGACCGTCCATAGGACCTCTTGACCGTCCTAAGGACTTCTTGACCGTCCATAGGGCCTCTTGACCGTCCTTATGACTACTTGACCGTCCTAAAGACTTCTTGACCGTCCTAAGGACTTCTTGACCGTTCTAAGGACTACTTGACCGTATTAAAGACTTCTTGACCGTCCATAGATCTTCTTGACCATCCTAAGGACTTCTTGACAGTCCTAAAGACTTCTTGACCGTCCTAAGGACTTCTTGACCGTCCTAAGGATTTCTTGACCGTCCTAAAGACTCCTTGACCTTCCTAAGGATTTCTTGACCGTCCTAATGACTACTTGACCGTCCTAAAGACTTCTTGACCGTCCTAAGGACTTCTTGACCGTCCATAGGACTTCTTGACCGTCCATAGGACTTCTTGACCGTCCATAGGACTTCTTGACCGTCCATAGAACTTCTTGACCGTCCATAGGACTTCTTGACCGTCCTAAGGACTTCTTGACCGTCCTAAGGACTTCTTGACCGTCCATAGAACTTCTAGAGCGTCCTAAGGACTTCTTGAGCGTCCTAAGGACTTCTTGACCGTCCTAAAAACTTCTTGGCCGTCCTGAGGGCTTCTAGACCGTCCTAAGGACTTCTTGACAGTCCATAGGACATCTTGACCGTCCTAAGGACTTCTTGACCGTTTATAGGACCTCTTGACCGTCCTAAGGACTTCTTGACCGTCCTAAGATCTTCTTGACCGTCCTAAGGACTTCCTGACCGTCCTTAGTACTTCTTGACCGTCCTAAGGACTTCTTGACCGTCCTAAGGACTTCTTGACCGTCCTAATGACTTCTAGACCGTCCTAATGACTACTTGACCGTCCTAAAGACTTCTTGACTGTCCTAAGGACTTCTTGACCGTCCTAAGGACTTCTTGACCGTCCTAGGGACTTCTTGACCGTCCTAAGGACTTCTTGACCGTCCTAGGGACTTCTTGACCGTCCTAATGACTACTTGACCGTCCTAAAGACTTCTTGACCGTCCTAAGGACTTCTTGACCGTCCTAAAGACTTCTTGACCATCCTAAGGACTTCTTGACCGTCCTAAAGACTTCTTGACCGTCCTAAGGACTTCTTGACCGTCCTAAGGATTTCTTGACCGTCCTAAAGACTCCTTGACCGTCCTAAGGATTTCTTGACCGTCCTAATGACTACTTGACCGTCCTAAAGACTTCCTGACCGTCCTAAGGACTTCTTGACCGTCCATAGGACTTCTTGACCGTCCATAGGACTTCTTGACCGTCCATAGGACTTCTTGACCGTCCATAGAACTTCTTGACCGTCCATAGGACTTCTTGACCGTCCTAAGGACTTCTTGACCGTCCTAAGGACTTCTTGACCGTCCATAGAACTTCTAGAGCGTCCTAAGGACTTCTTGAGCGTCCTAAGGACTTCTTGACCGTCCTAAAAACTTCTTGGCCGTCCTGAGGGCTTCTAGACCGTCCTAAGGACTTCTTGACAGTCCATAGGACATCTTGACCGTCCTAAGGACTTCTTGACCGTTTATAGGACCTCTTGACCGTCCTAAGGACTTCTTGACCGTCCATAGGACTTCTTGACCGTCCTAAGGACTTCTTGACCGTCCTAAGGACTTCTTGACCGTCCATAGAACTTCTAGAGCGTCCTAAGGACTTCTTGAGCGTCCTAAGGACTTCTTGACCGTCCTAAAAACTTCTTGGCCGTCCTGAGGGCTTCTAGACCGTCCTAAGGACTTCTTGACAGTCCATAGGACATCTTGACCGTCCTAAGGACTTCTTGACCGTTTATAGGACCTCTTGACCGTCCTAAGGACTTCTTGACCGTCCTAAGGACTTCTTGACCGTCCTAATGACTTCTAGACCGTCCTAATGACTACTTGACCGTCCTAAGGACTTCTTGACCGTCCTAAGGACTTCTTGACCGTCCTAAGGACTTCTTGACCGTCCTAGGGACTTCTTTACCGTCCTAGGGACTTCTTGACCGTCCTAGGGACTTCTTGACCGTCCTAATGACTACTTGACCGTCCTAAAGACTTCTTGACCTCCTAAGGACTTCTTGACCGTCCAAAGAACTTCTTGACCGTCCATAGGACTTCTTGACCGTCCTAAGGACTTCTTGACCGTCCATAGGACTTCTAGACCGTCCTTAGTACTTATTGACCGTCCTAAGGACTTCTAGAGCGTCCTAAGGACTTCTTGACAGTCCATAGGACCTCTTGACCGTCCTAAGGACTTCTTGACCGTTTATAGGACCTCTTGACCGTCCTAAGGACTTCTTGACCGTCCTAAGAACTTCTTGACCGTCCTAAGGACTTCCTGACCGTCCTTAGTACTTCTTGACCGTCCTAAGGACTTCTTGACCGTCCTAAGGACTTCTTGACCGTCCTAATGACTTCTAGACCGTCCTAATGACTACTTGACCGTCCTAAAAACTTCTTGACTGTCCTAAGGACTTCTTGACCGTCCTAAGGACTTCTTGACCGTCCTAGGGACTTCTTGACCGTCCTAAGGACTTCTTGATCGTCCTAGGGACTTCTTGACCGTCCTAATGACTACTTGACCGTCCTAAAGACTTCTTGACCTCCTAAGGACTTCTTGACCGTCCATAGAACTTCTTGACCGTCCATAGGACTTCTTGACCGTCCTAAGGACTTCTTGACCGTCCATAGGACTTCTAGACCGTCCTTAGTACTTATTGACCGTCCTAAGGACTTCTAGAGCGTCCTAAGGACTTCTTGAGCGTCCTAAGGACTTCTTGACCGTCCTAAAGACTTCTTGGCCGTCCTGAGGGCTTCTTGACCGTCCTAAAGACTTCTTGACAGTCCATAGGACCACTTGACCGTCCTTAGGACTTCTTGACCGTCCTAAGAACTTCTTGACCGTCCTAAGGACATCTTGACCGTCCTTAGTACTTCTTGACCGTCCTAAGGACTTCTTGACCGTCCTAAGGACTTCTTGACCGTCCTAATGACTTCTAGACCGTCCTAATGACTACTTGACCGTCCTAAAGACTTCTTGACCGTCCTAAGGACTTCTTGACCGTCCTGAGGGCTTCTTGACCGTCCTAAAGACTTCTTGACAGTCCATAGGACCACTTGACCGTCCTTAGGACTTCTTGACCGTCCTAAGAACTTCTTGACCGTCCTAATGACTACTTGAGCGTCCTAAGGACTTCTTGACCGTCCTAAAGACTTCTTGGCCGTCCTGAGGGCTTCTTGACCGTCCTAAAGACTTCTTGACAGTCCATAGGACCACTTGACCGTCCTTAGGACTTCTTGACCGTCCTAATGACTACTTGAGCGTCCTAAGGACTTCTTGACCGTCCTAAAGACTTCTTGGCCGTCCTGAGGGCTTCTTGACCGTCCTAAAGACTTCTTGACAGTCCATAGGACCACTTGACCGTCCTTAGGACTTCTTGACCGTCCTAAGAACTTCTTGACCGTCCTAAGGACATCTTGACCGTCCTTAGTACTTCTTGACCGTCCTAAGGACTTCTTGACCGTCCTAAGGACTTCTTGACCGTCCTAATGACTTCTAGACCGTCCTAATGACTACTTGACCGTCCTAAAGACTTCTTGACCGTCCTAAGGACTTCTTGACCGTCCTAAGGACTTCTTGACCGTCCTAAGGACTTCTTGACCGTCCTAGGGACTTCTTGACCGTCCTAATGACTACTTGACCGACCTAAAGACTTCTTGACCGTCCTAAGGATTTCTTGACCGTCCTAATGACTACTTGACCGTCCTAAAGACTTCTTGACCTCCTAAGGACATCTTGACCGTCCTTAGTACTTCTTGACCGTCCATAGGACTTCTTTACCGTCCTAAGAACTTCTTGACCGTCCTAAGGACTTCTTGACCGTCCATAGGACTTCTAGACCGTCCTCAGTACTTCTTGACCGTCCTAAGGACTTCTTGAGCGTCCTAAGGACTTCTTGAGCGTCCTAAGGACTTCTTGACCGTCCTTAGGACTTCTTGACCGTCCTAAGGACTTCTTGACCGTCCTAAGGACTTCTTGACCGTCCTAAGGACTTCTTGACCGTCCTAAGGACTTCTTGACCGTCCTAATGACTACTTTACCGTCCTAAAGACTTCTTGACCGTCCTAAGGACTTCTTGACCGTCCATAGAACTTCTTGACCGTCCTAAGGACTTCTTGACCGTCCTAAGGACTTCTTTACCGTCCTAATGACTTCTAGACCGTCCTAATGACTACTTGACCGTCCTAAAGACTTCTTGACCGTCCTAAGGACTTCTTGACCGTCCTAAGGACTTCTTGACCGTCCATAGGACTTCTAGACCGTCCTTAGTACTTCTTGACCGTCCTAAGGACTTCTTGAGCGTCCTAAGGACTTCTTGAGCGTCCTAAGGACTTCTTGACCGTCCTAAGGACTTCTTGACCGTCCTAAGGACTTCTTGACCGTCCATAGGACCTCTTGACCGTCCTAAGGACTTCTTGACCGTCCTAAGGACTCTTTGACCGTCCTAAGTACTTCTTGACCGTTCTAAGGACTACTTGACCGTATTAAAGACTTCTTGACCGTCCTAAGGACTTCTTGACCGTCCTAAGGACTCTTTGACCGTCCTAAGTACTTCTTGACCTTTCTAAGGACTACTTGACCGTATTAAAGACTTCTTGACCGTCCTAAGGACTACTTGACCATCCTAAGGACTTCTTGACCGTCCTAAAGACTTCTTGACCGTCCTAAGGACTTCTTGACCGTCCTAAGGATTTCTTGACCGTCCTTAAGACTCCTTGACCGTCCTAAGGATTTCTTGACCGTCCTAATGACTACTTGACCGTCCTAAAGACTTCTTGACCGTCCTTAGGATTTCTTGACCGTCCTAATGACTACTTGACCGTCTTAAAGACTTCTTGACCTCCTAAGGACTTCTTGACCGTCCATAGAGCTTCTTGACCGTCCATAGGACTTCTTTACCGTCCTAAGGACTTCTTGACCGTCCTAAGGACTTCTTGACTTTCCATAGGACTTCTAGACCGTCCTTAGTACTTCTTGACCGTCCTAAGGACTTCTTGACCGTCCTAAGGACTTCTTGACCGTCCTAAGGACTTCTTGACCGTCCTAGGGACTTCTTGACCGTCCTAATGACTACTTGACCGACCTAAAGACTTCTTGACCGTCCATAGAACTTCTTGACCGTCCATAGGACTTCTTTACCGTCCTAAGGACTTCTTGACCGTCCTAAGGACTTCTTGACCGTCCATAGGACTTCTAGACCGTCCTTAGTACTACTTGACCGTCCTAAAGACTTCTTGACCGTCCTAAGGACTTCTTGACCGTCCTAAGGACTTCTTGACCGTCCTAAGGACTTCTTGACCGTCCTAGGGACTTCTTGACCGTCCTAATGACTACTTGACCGACCTAAAGACTTCTTGACCGTCCTAAGGATTTCTTGACCGTCCTAATGACTACTTGACCGTCCTAAAGACTTCTTGACCTCCTAAGGACTTCTTGACCGTCCATAGAACTTCTTGACCGTCCATAGGACTTCTTTACCGTCCTAAGAACTTCTTGACCGTCCTAAGGACTTCTTGACCGTCCATAGGACTTCTTGACCGTCCTAAGGACTTCTTGAGCGTCCTAAGGACTTCTTGAGCGTCCTAAGGACATCTTGACCGTCCTTAGGACTTCTTGACCGTCCTAAGGACTTCTTGACCGTCCTAAGGACTTCTTGACCGTCCTAAGGACTTCTTGACCGTCCTAAGGACTTCTTGACCGTCCTAATGACTACTTTACCGTCCTAAAGACTTCTTGACCGTCCTAAGGACTTCTTGACCGTCCATAGAACTTCTTGACCGTCCATAGGACTTCTTGACCGTCCTAAGGACTTCTTGACCGTCCTAAGGACTTCTTGACCGTTCATAGGACTTCTAGAGCGTCTTTAGTACTTCTTGATCGTCCTAAGGACTTCTTGACCGTCCTAAGGACTTCTTGAGTGTCCATAGGACCTCTTGACCGTCCTAAGGACTTCTTGACCGTCCATAGGACCTCTTGACCGTCCTAAGGACTTCTTGACCGTCCATAGGACCTCTTGACCGTCCTAAGGACTTCTTGACCGTCCTAAGGACTCTTTGACCGTCCTAAGTACTTCTTGACCTTTCTAAGGACTACTTGACCGTATTAAAGACTTCTTGACCGTCCTAAGGACTTCTTGACCATCCTAAGGACTTCTTGACCGTCCTAAAGACTTCTTGACCGTCCTAAGGACTTCTTGACCGTCCTAAGGATTTCTTGACCGTCCTTAAGACTCCTTGACCGTCCTAAGGATTTCTTGACCGTCCTAATGACTACTTGACCGTCCTAAAGACTTCTTGACCGTCCTAAGGATTTCTTGACCGTCCTAATGACTACTTGACCGTCCTAAAGACTTCTTGACCTCCTAAGGACTTCTTGACCGTCCATAGAACTTCTTGACCGTCCATAGGACTTCTTTACCGTCCTAAGGACTTCTTGACCGTCCTAAGGACTTCTTGACCGTCCATAGGACTTCTAGACCGTCCTTAGTACTTCTTGACCGTCCTAAGGACTTCTTGAGCGTCCTAAGGACTTCTTGAGCGTCCTAAGGACTTCTTGACCGTCCTAAGGACTTCTTGACCGTCCTAAGGACTTCTTGACCGTCCTAAGGACTTCTTGACCGTCCTAGGGACTTCTTGACCGTCCTTAGTACTTCTTGACCGTCCTAAGGACTTCTTGACCGTCCTTAGTACTACTTGACCGTCCTAAAGACTTCTTGACCGTCCTAAGGACTTCTTGACCGTCCTAAGGACTTCTTGACCGTCCATAGGACTTCTAGACCGTCCTTAGTACTTCTTGACCGTCCTAAGGACTTCTTGACCGTCCTTAGTACTACTTGACCGTCCTAAAGACTTCTTGACCGTCCTAAGGACTTCTTGACCGTCCTAAGGACTTCTTGACCGTCCTAAGGACTTCTTGACCGTCCTAAGGACTTCTTGACCGTCCTAGGGACTTCTTGACCGTCCTAATGACTACTTGACCGACCTAAAGACTTCTTGACCGTCCTAAGGATTTCTTGACCGTCCTAATGACTACTTGACCGTCCTAAAGACTTCTTGACCTCCTAAGGACTTCTTGACCGTCCATAGAACTTCTTGACCGTCCATAGGACTTCTTTACCGTCCTAAGAACTTCTTGGCCGTCCTAAGGACTTCTTGACCGTCCATAGGACTTCTAGACCGTCCTCAGTACTTCTTGACCGTCCTAAGGACTTCTTGAGCGTCCTAAGGACTTCTTGAGCGTCCTAAGGACTTCTTGACCGTCCTTAGGACTTCTTGACCGTCCTAAGGACTTCTTGACCGTCCTAAGGACTTCTTGACCGTCCTAAGGACTTCTTGACCGTCCTAAGGACTTCTTGACCGTCCTAATGACTACTTTACCGTCCTAAAGACTTCTTGACCGTCCTAAGGACTTCTTGACCGTCCATAGAACTTCTTGACCGTCCATAGGACTTCTTGACCGTCCTAATGACTACTTGACCGTCCTAAAGACTTCTTGACCTCCTAAGGACTTCTTGACCGTCCATAGAACTTCTTGACCGTCCATAGGACTTCTTTACCGTCCTAAGAACTTCTTGGCCGTCCTAAGGACTTCTTGACCGTCCATAGGACTTCTAGACCGTCCTCAGTACTTCTTGACCGTCCTAAGGACTTCTTGAGCGTCCTAAGGACTTCTTGAGCGTCCTAAGGACTTCTTGACCGTCCTTAGGACTTCTTGACCGTCCTAAGGACTTCTTGACCGTCCTAAGGACTTCTTGACCGTCCTAAGGACTTCTTGACAGTCCTAAGGACTTCTTGACCGTCCTAATGACTTCTTTACCGTCCTAAAGACTTCTTGACCGTCCTAAGGACTTCTTGACCGTCCATAGAACTTCTTGACCGTCCATAGGACTTCTTGACCGTCCTAAGGACTTCTTGACCGTCCTAAGGACTTCTTGACCGTTCATAGGACTTCTAGAGCGTCTTTAGTACTTCTTGATCGTCCTAAGGACTTCTTGACCGTCCTAAGGACTTCTTGAGTGTCCATAGGACCTCTTGACCGTCCTAAGGACTTCTTGACCGTCCATAGGACCTCTTGACCGTCCTAAGGACTTCTTGACCGTCCATAGGACCTCTTGACCGTCCTAAGGACTTCTTGACCGTCCTAAGGACTCTTTGACCGTCCTAAGTACTTCTTGACCTTTCTAAGGACTACTTGACCGTATTAAAGACTTCTTGACCGTCCTAAGGACTTCTTGACCATCCTAAGGACTTCTTGACCGTCCTAAAGACTTCTTGACCGTCCTAAGGACTTCTTGACCGTCCTAAGGATTTCTTGACCGTCCTTAAGACTCCTTGACCGTCCTAAGGATTTCTTGACCGTCCTAATGACTACTTGACCGTCCTAAAGACTTCTTGACCGTCCTAAGGATTTCTTGACCGTCCTAATGACTACTTGACCGTCCTAAAGACTTCTTGACCTCCTAAGGACTTCTTGACCGTCCATAGAACTTCTTGACCGTCCATAGGACTTCTTTACCGTCCTTAGGACTTCTTGACCGTCCTAAGGACTTCTTGACCGTCCATAGGACTTCTAGACCGTCCTTAGTACTTCTTGACCGTCCTAAGGACTTCTTGAGCGTCCTAAGGACTTCTTGAGCGTCCTAAGGACTTCTTGACCGTCCTAAGGACTTCTTGACCGTCCTAAGGACTTCTTGACCGTCCTAAGGACTTCTTGACCGTCATAAGGACTTTTTGACCGTCCTAATGACTACTCGACCGTCCTAAAGACTTCTTGACCGTCCTAAGGGTTTCTTGACCGTCCATAGAACTTCTTGACCGTCCATAGGACTTCTTGACCGTCCTAAGGACTTCTTGACCGTCCTAAGGACTTCTTGACCGTCCTAAGGACTTCTTGACCGTCCATAGGACTTCTAGAGCGTCCTTAGTACTTCTTGATCGTCCTAAGGACTTCTTGACCGTCCTTAGATCTTCTTGACCATCCTAAGGACTTCTTGACCGTCCTAAAGACTTCTTGACCGTCCTAAGGACTTCTTGACCGTCCTAAGGATTTCTTGACCGTCCTAAAGACTTCTTGACCGTCCTAAGGACTTCTTGACCGTCCATAGAACTTCTTGACCGTCCATAGGACTTCTTGACCGTCCTAAGGACTTCTTGACCGTACTAAGGACTTCTTGACCTCCTAAGGACTTCTTGACCGTCCATAGAACTTCTTGACCGTCCATAGGACTTCTTTACCGTCCTAAGGACTTCTTGACCGTCCTAAGGACTTCTTGACCGTCCATAGGACTTCTAGACCGTCCTTAGTACTTCTTGACCGTCCTAAGGACTTCTTGAGCGTCCTAAGGACTTCTTGAGCGTCCTAAGGACTTCTTGACCGTCCTAAGGACTCTTTGACCGTCCTAAGTACTTCTTGACCTTTCTAAGGACTACTTGACCGTATTAAAGACTTCTTGACCGTCCTAAGGACTTCTTGACCATCCTAAGGACTTCTTGACCGTCCTAAAGACTTCTTGACCGTCCTAAGGACTTCTTGACCGTCCTAAGGATTTCTTGACCGTCCTTAAGACTCCTTGACCGTCCTAAGGATTTCTTGACCGTCCTAATGACTACTTGACCGTCCTAAAGACTTCTTGACCGTCCTAAGGATTTCTTGACCGTCCTAATGACTACTTGACCGTCCTAAAGACTTCTTGACCTCCTAAGGACTTCTTGACCGTCCATAGAACTTCTTGACCGTCCATAGGACTTCTTTACCGTCCTTAGGACTTCTTGACCGTCCTAAGGACTTCTTGACCGTCCATAGGACTTCTAGACCGTCCTTAGTACTTCTTGACCGTCCTAAGGACTTCTTGAGCGTCCTAAGGACTTCTTGAGCGTCCTAAGGACTTCTTGACCGTCCTAAGGACTTCTTGACCGTCCTAAGGACTTCTTGACCGTCCTAAGGACTTCTTGACCGTCATAAGGACTTTTTGACCGTCCTAATGACTACTCGACCGTCCTAAAGACTTCTTGACCGTCCTAAGGGTTTCTTGACCGTCCATAGAACTTCTTGACCGTCCATAGGACTTCTTGACCGTCCTTAGGACTTCTTGACCGTCCTAAGGACTTCTTGACCGTCCTAAGGACTTCTTGACCGTCCATAGGACTTCTAGAGCGTCCTTAGTACTTCTTGATCGTCCTAAGGACTTCTTGACCGTCCTAATGACTACTTGACCGTCCTAAAGACTTCTTGACAGTCCTAAGGACTTCTTGACCGTTCTAAGGACTACTTGACCGTATTAAAGACTTCTTGACCGTCCTTAGATCTTCTTGACCATCCTAAGGACTTCTTGACCGTCCTAAAGACTTCTTGACCGTCCTAAGGACTTCTTGACCGTCCTAAAGATTTCTTGACCGTCCTAAAGACTTCTTGACCGTCCTAAGGACTTCTTGACCGTCCATAGAACTTCTTGACCGTCCATAGGACTTCTTGACCGTCCTAAGGACTTCTTGACCGTACTAAGGACTTCTTGACCTCCTAAGGACTTCTTGACCGTCCATAGAACTTCTTGACCGTCCATAGGACTTCTTTACCGTCCATAGGACTTCTAGACCGTCCTTAGTACTTCTTGACCGTCCTAAGGACTTCTTGAGCGTCCTAAGGACTTCTTGAGCGTCCTAAGGACTTCTTGACCGTCCTAAGGACTTCTTGACCGTCCTAAGGACTTCTTGACCGTCCTAAGGACTTCTTGACCGTCATAAGGACTTTTTGACCGTCCTAATGACTACTCGACCGTCCTAAAGACTTCTTGACCGTCCTAAGGGTTTCTTGACCGTCCTAAGGACTTCTTGACCGTCCATAGGACTTCTAGAGCGTCCTTAGTACTTCTTGATCGTCCTAAGGACTTCTTGACCGTCCTAATGACTACTTGACCGTCCTAAAGACTTCTTGACAGTCCTAAGGACTTCTTGACCGTTCTAAGGACTACTTGACCGTATTAAAGACTTCTTGACCGTCCTTAGATCTTCTTGACCATCCTAAGGACTTCTTGACCGTCCTAAAGACTTCTTGACCGTCCTAAGGACTTCTTGAACGTCCTAAGGATTTCTTGACCGTCCTAAAGACTTCTTGACCGTCCTAAGGACTTCTTGACCGTCCATAGAACTTCTTGACCGTCCATAGGACTTCTTGACCGTCCTAAGGACTTCTTGACCGTACTAAGGACTTCTTGACCTCCTAAGGACTTCTTGACCGTCCATAGAACTTCTTGACCGTCCATAGGACTTCTTTACCGTCCTAAGGACTTCTTGACCGTCCTAAGGACTTCTTGACCGTCCATAGGACTTCTAGACCGTCCTTAGTACTTCTTGACCGTCCTAAGGACTTCTTGAGCGTCCTAAGGACTTCTTGAGCGTCCTAAGGACTTCTTGACCGTCCTAAGGACTTCTTGACCGTCCTAAGGACTTCTTGACCGTCCTAAGGACTTCTTGACCGTCATAAGGACTTTTTGACCGTCCTAATGACTACTCGACCGTCCTAAAGACTTCTTGACCGTCCTAAGGGTTTCTTGACCGTCCATAGAACTTCTTGACCGTCCATAGGACTTCTTGACCGTCCTAAGGACTTCTTGACCGTCCTAAGGACTTCTTGACCGTCCTAAGGACTTCTTGACCATCCATAGGACTTCTAGAGCGTCCTTAGTACTTCTTGATCGTCCTAAGGACTTCTTGACCGTCCTAATGACTACTTCACCGTCCTAAAGACTTCTTGACCGTCCTAAGGACTTCTTGACCGTTCTAAGGACTACTTGACCGTATTAAAGACTTCTTGACCGTCCTTAGATCTTCTTGACCATCCTAAGGACTTCTTGACCGTCCTAAAGACTTCTTGACCGTCCTAAGGACTTCTTGACCGTCATAAGGACTTTTTGACCGTCCTAATGACTACTCGACCGTCCTAAAGACTTCTTGACCGTCCTAAGGGTTTCTTGACCGTCCATAGAACTTCTTGACCGTCCATAGGACTTCTTGACCGTCCTTAGGACTTCTTGACCGTCCTAAGGACTTCTTGACCGTCCTAAGGACTTCTTGACCGTCCATAGGACTTCTAGAGCGTCCTTAGTACTTCTTGATCGTCCTAAGGACTTCTTGACCGTCCTAATGACTACTTGACCGTCCTAAAGACTTCTTGACAGTCCTAAGGACTTCTTGACCGTTCTAAGGACTACTTGACCGTATTAAAGACTTCTTGACCGTCCTTAGATCTTCTTGACCATCCTAAGGACTTCTTGACCGTCCTAAAGACTTCTTGACCGTCCTAAGGACTTCTTGACCGTCCTAAGGATTTCTTGACCGTCCTAAAGACTTCTTGACCGTCCTAAGGACTTCTTGACCGTCCATAGAACTTCTTGACCGTCCATAGGACTTCTTGACCGTCCTAAGGACTTCTTGACCGTACTAAGGACTTCTTGACCTCCTAAGGACTTCTTGACCGTCCATAGAACTTCTTGACCGTCCATAGGACTTCTTTACCGTCCTAAGGACTTCTTGACCGTCCTAAGGACTTCTTGACCGTCCATAGGACTTCTAGACCGTCCTTAGTACTTCTTGACCGTCCTAAGGACTTCTTGAGCGTCCTAAGGACTTCTTGAGCGTCCTAAGGACTTCTTGACCGTCCTAAGGACTTCTTGACCGTCCTAAGGACTTCTTGACCGTCCTAAGGACTTCTTGACCGTCATAAGGACTTTTTGACCGTCCTAATGACTACTCGACCGTCCTAAAGACTTCTTGACCGTCCTAAGGGTTTCTTGACCGTCCTAAGGACTTCTTGACCGTCCATAGGACTTCTAGAGCGTCCTTAGTACTTCTTGATCGTCCTAAGGACTTCTTGACCGTCCTAATGACTACTTGACCGTCCTAAAGACTTCTTGACAGTCCTAAGGACTTCTTGACCGTTCTAAGGACTACTTGACCGTATTAAAGACTTCTTGACCGTCCTTAGATCTTCTTGACCATCCTAAGGACTTCTTGACCGTCCTAAAGACTTCTTGACCGTCCTAAGGACTTCTTGACCGTCCTAAGGATTTCTTGACCGTCCTAAAGACTTCTTGACCGTCCTAAGGACTTCTTGACCGTCCATAGAACTTCTTGACCGTCCATAGGACTTCTTGACCGTCCTAAGGACTTCTTGACCGTACTAAGGACTTCTTGACCTCCTAAGGACTTCTTGACCGTCCATAGAACTTCTTGACCGTCCATAGGACTTCTTTACCGTCCTAAGGACTTCTTGACCGTCCTAAGGACTTCTTGACCGTCCATAGGACTTCTAGACCGTCCTTAGTACTTCTTGACCGTCCTAAGGACTTCTTGAGCGTCCTAAGGACTTCTTGAGCGTCCTAAGGACTTCTTGAGCGTCCTAAGGACTTCTTGACCGTCCTAAGGACTTCTTGACCGTCCTAAGGACTTCTTGACCGTCATAAGGACTTTTTGACCGTCCTAATGACTACTCGACCGTCCTAAAGACTTCTTGACCGTCCTAAGGGTTTCTTGACCGTCCATAGAACTTCTTGACCGTCCATAGGACTTCTTGACCGTCCTAAGGACTTCTTGACCGTCCTAAGGACTTCTTGACCGTCCTAAGGACTTCTTGACCATCCATAGGACTTCTAGAGCGTCCTTAGTACTTCTTGATCGTCCTAAGGACTTCTTGACCGTCCTAATGACTACTTCACCGTCCTAAAGACTTCTTGACCGTCCTAAGGACTTCTTGACCGTTCTAAGGACTACTTGACCGTATTAAAGACTTCTTGACCGTCCTTAGATCTTCTTGACCATCCTAAGGACTTCTTGACCGTCCTAAAGACTTCTTGACCGTCCTAAGGACTTCTTGACCGTCCTAAGGATTTCTTGACCGTCCTAAAGACTTCTTGACCGTCCTTAGATCTTCTTGACCATCCTAAGGACTTCTTGACCGTCCATAGAACTTCTTGACCGTCCATAGGACTTCTTGACCGTCCTAAGGACTTCTTGACCGTCCTAAGGACTTCTTGACCGTTCATAGGACCTCTTGACCGTCCTAAGGACTTCTTGACCGTCCATAGGACCTCTTGACCGTCCTAAGGACTTCTTGACCGTCCTAAGGACTCTTTGACCGTCCTAAGTACTTCTTGACCTTTCTAAGGACTACTTGACCGTATTAAAGACTACTTGACCGTATTAAAGACTTCTTGACCGTCCTAAGGACTTCTTGACCATCCTAAGGACTTCTTGACCGTCCTAAAGACTTCTTGACCGTCCTAAGGACTTCTTGACCGTCCTAAGGATTTCTTGACCGTCCTTAAGACTCCTTGACCGTCCTAAGGATTTCTTGACCGTCCTAATGACTACTTGACCGTCCTAAAGACTTCTTGACCGTCCTAAGGATTTCTTGACCGTCCTAATGACTACTTGACCGTCCTAAAGACTTCTTGACCTCCTAAGGACTTCTTGACCGTCCATAGAACTTCTTGACCGTCCATAGGACTTCTTTACCGTCCTTAGGACTTCTTGACCGTCCTAAGGACTTCTTGACCGTCCATAGGACTTCTAGACCGTCCTTAGTACTTCTTGACCGTCCTAAGGACTTCTTGAGCGTCCTAAGGACTTCTTGAGCGTCCTAAGGACTTCTTGACCGTCCTAAGGACTTCTTGACCGTCCTAAGGACTTCTTGACCGTCCTAAGGACTTCTTGACCGTCATAAGGACTTTTTGACCGTCCTAATGACTACTCGACCGTCCTAAAGACTTCTTGACCGTCCTAAGGACTTCTTGACCGTCCTAAGGACTTCTTGACCGTCCTAAGGACTCTTTGACCGTCCTAAGTACTTCTTGACCTTTCTAAGGACTACTTGACCGTATTAAAGACTACTTGACCGTATTAAAGACTTCTTGACCGTCCTAAGGACTTCTTGACCATCCTAAGGACTTCTTGACCGTCCTAAAGACTTCTTGACCGTCCTAAGGACTTCTTGACCGTCCTAAGGATTTCTTGACCGTCCTTAAGACTCCTTGACCGTCCTAAGGATTTCTTGACCGTCCTAATGACTACTTGACCGTCCTAAAGACTTCTTGACAGTCCTAAGGACTTCTTGACCGTTCTAAGGACTACTTGACCGTATTAAAGACTTCTTGACCGTCCTTAGATCTTCTTGACCATCCTAAGGACTTCTTGACCGTCCTAAAGACTTCTTGACCGTCCTAAGGACTTCTTGACCGTCCATAGAACTTCTTGACCGTCCATAGGACTTCTTGACCGTCCTAAGGACTTCTTGACCGTACTAAGGACTTCTTGACCTCCTAAGGACTTCTTGACCGTCCATAGAACTTCTTGACCGTCCATAGGACTTCTTTACCGTCCTAAGGACTTCTTGACCGTCCTAAGGACTTCTTGACCGTCCATAGGACTTCTAGACCGTCCTTAGTACTTCTTGACCGTCCTAAGGACTTCTTGAGCGTCCTAAGGACTTCTTGAGCGTCCTAAGGACTTCTTGAGCGTCCTAAGGACTTCTTGACCGTCCTAAGGACTTCTTGACCGTCCTAAGGACTTCTTGACCGTCATAAGGACTTTTTGACCGTCCTAATGACTACTCGACCGTCCTAAAGACTTCTGACCGTCCTAAGGGTTTCTTGACCGTCCATAGAACTTCTTGACCGTCCATAGGACTTCTTGACCGTCCTAAGGACTTCTTGACCGTCCTAAGGACTTCTTGACCGTCCTAAGGACTTCTTGACCATCCATAGGACTTCTAGAGCGTCCTTAGTACTTCTTGATCGTCCTAAGGACTTCTTGACCGTCCTAATGACTACTTCACCGTCCTAAAGACTTCTTGACCGTCCTAAGGACTTCTTGACCGTTCTAAGGACTACTTGACCGTATTAAAGACTTCTTGACCGTCCTTAGATCTTCTTGACCATCCTAAGGACTTCTTGACCGTCCTAAAGACTTCTTGACCGTCCTAAGGACTTCTTGACCGTCCTAAGGATTTCTTGACCGTCCTAAAGACTTCTTGACCGTCCTTAGATCTTCTTGACCATCCTAAGGACTTCTTGACCGTCCATAGAACTTCTTGACCGTCCATAGGACTTCTTGACCGTCCTAAGGACTTCTTGACCGTCCTAAGGACTTCTTGACCGTTCATAGGACCTCTTGACCGTCCTAAGGACTTCTTGACCGTCCATAGGACCTCTTGACCGTCCTAAGGACTTCTTGACCGTCCTAAGGACTCTTTGACCGTCCTAAGTACTTCTTGACCTTTCTAAGGACTACTTGACCGTATTAAAGACTACTTGACCGTATTAAAGACTTCTTGACCGTCCTAAGGACTTCTTGACCATCCTAAGGACTTCTTGACCGTCCTAAAGACTTCTTGACCGTCCTAAGGACTTCTTGACCGTCCTAAGGATTTCTTGACCGTCCTTAAGACTCCTTGACCGTCCTAAGGATTTCTTGACCGTCCTAATGACTACTTGACCGTCCTAAAGACTTCTTGACCGTCCTAAGGATTTCTTGACCGTCCTAATGACTACTTGACCGTCCTAAAGACTTCTTGACCTCCTAAGGACTTCTTGACCGTCCATAGAACTTCTTGACCGTCCATAGGACTTCTTTACCGTCCTTAGGACTTCTTGACCGTCCTAAGGACTTCTTGACCGTCCATAGGACTTCTAGACCGTCCTTAGTACTTCTTGACCGTCCTAAGGACTTCTTGAGCGTCCTAAGGACTTCTTGAGCGTCCTAAGGACTTCTTGACCGTCCTAAGGACTTCTTGACCGTCCTAAGGACTTCTTGACCGTCCTAAGGACTTCTTGACCGTCATAAGGACTTTTGACCGTCCTAATGACTACTCGACCGTCCTAAAGACTTCTTGACCGTCCTAAGGACTTCTTGACCGTCCTAAGGACTTCTTGACCGTCCTAAGGACTCTTTGACCGTCCTAAGTACTTCTTGACCTTTCTAAGGACTACTTGACCGTATTAAAGACTACTTGACCGTATTAAAGACTTCTTGACCGTCCTAAGGACTTCTTGACCATCCTAAGGACTTCTTGACCGTCCTAAAGACTTCTTGACCGTCCTAAGGACTTCTTGACCGTCCTAAGGATTTCTTGACCGTCCTTAAGACTCCTTGACCGTCCTAAGGATTTCTTGACCGTCCTAATGACTACTTGACCGTCCTAAAGACTTCTTGACAGTCCTAAGGACTTCTTGACCGTTCTAAGGACTACTTGACCGTATTAAAGACTTCTTGACCGTCCTTAGATCTTCTTGACCATCCTAAGGACTTCTTGACCGTCCTAAAGACTTCTTGACCGTCCTAAGGACTTCTTGACCGTCCATAGAACTTCTTGACCGTCCATAGGACTTCTTGACCGTCCTAAGGACTTCTTGACCGTACTAAGGACTTCTTGACCTCCTAAGGACTTCTTGACCGTCCATAGAACTTCTTGACCGTCCATAGGACTTCTTTACCGTCCTAAGGACTTCTTGACCGTCCTAAGGACTTCTTGACCGTCCATAGGACTTCTAGACCGTCCTTAGTACTTCTTGACCGTCCTAAGGACTTCTTGAGCGTCCTAAGGACTTCTTGAGCGTCCTAAGGACTTCTTGACCGTCCTAAGGACTTCTTGACCGTCCTAAGGACTTCTTGACCGTCCTAAGGACTTCTTGACCGTCATAAGGACTTTTGACCGTCCTAATGACTACTCGACCGTCCTAAAGACTTCTTGACCGTCCTAAGGGTTTCTTGACCGTCCATAGAACTTCTTGACCGTCCATAGGACTTCTTGACCGTCCTAAGGACTTCTTGACCGTCCTAAGGACTTCTTGACCGTCCTAAGGACTTCTTGACCATCCATAGGACTTCTAGAGCGTCCTTAGTACTTCTTGATCGTCCTAAGGACTTCTTGACCGTCCTAATGACTACTTCACCGTCCTAAAGACTTCTTGACCGTCCTAAGGACTTCTTGACCGTTCTAAGGACTACTTGACCGTATTAAAGACTTCTTGACCGTCCTTAGATCTTCTTGACCATCCTAAGGACTTCTTGACCGTCCTAAAGACTTCTTGACCGTCCTAAGGACTTCTTGACCGTCCTAAGGATTTCTTGACCGTCCTAAAGACTTCTTGACCGTCCTTAGATCTTCTTGACCATCCTAAGGACTTCTTGACCGTCCATAGAACTTCTTGACCGTCCATAGGACTTCTTGACCGTCCTAAGGACTTCTTGACCGTCCTAAGGACTTCTTGACCGTTCATAGGACCTCTTGACCGTCCTAAGGACTTCTTGACCGTCCATAGGACCTCTTGACCGTCCTAAGGACTTCTAGACCGTCCTAAGGACTCTTTGACCGTCCTAAGTACTTCTTGACCTTTCTAAGGACTACTTGACCGTATTAAAGACTACTTGACCGTATTAAGACTTCTTGACCGTCCTAAGGACTTCTTGACCATCCTAAGGACTTCTTGACCGTCCTAAAGACTTCTTGACCGTCCTAAGGACTTCTTGACCGTCCTAAGGATTTCTTGACCGTCCTTAAGACTCCTTGACCGTCCTAAGGATTTCTTGACCGTCCTAATGACTACTTGACCGTCCTAAGACTTCTTGACCGTCCTAAGATTTCTTGACCGTCCTAATGACTACTTGACCGTCCTAAAGACTTCTTGACCTCCTAAGGACTTCTTGACCGTCCATAGAACTTCTTGACCGTCCATAGGACTTCTTTACCGTCCTTAGGACTTCTTGACCGTCCTAAGGACTTCTTGACCGTCCATAGGACTTCTAGACCGTCCTTAGTACTTCTTGACCGTCCTAAGGACTTCTTGAGCGTCCTAAGGACTTCTTGAGCGTCCTAAGGACTTCTTGACCGTCCTAAGGACTTCTTGACCGTCCTAAGGACTTCTTGACCGTCCTAAGGACTTCTTGACCGTCATAAGGACTTTTTGACCGTCCTAATGACTACTCGACCGTCCTAAAGACTTCTTGACCGTCCTAAGGGTTTCTTGACCGTCCATAGAACTTCTTGACCGTCCATAGGACTCTTGACCGTCCTAAGGACTTCTTGACCGTCCTAACGGACTTCTTGACCGTCCATAGGACTTCTAGAGTCCCTTAGTATCTGATCGTCTAAGGACTTCTGGACCGTCCTAAGACTACTTGACCGTCCTAAGACTTCTTGACAGTCCTAAGGACTTCTTGACCGTTCTAAGGACTACTTGACCGTATTAAAGACTTCTTGACCGTCTAGATCTTCTTGACCATCCTAAGGACTTCTTGACCGTCCTAAAGACTTCTGACCGTCCTAAGGACTTCTTGACCGTCCTAAGGATTCTTGACCGTCCTAAAGACTCTTGACCGTCCTAAGGACTTCTTGACCGTCCATAGAACTCTTGACCGTCCATAGGACTTCTTGACCGTCCTAAGGACTTCTTGACCGTACTAAGGACTTCTTGACCTCCTAAGGACTTCTGACCGTCCATAGAACTTCTGACCGTCCATAGGACTTCTTTACCGTCCTAAGGACTTTTGACCGCCTAAGGACTTCTTGACCGTCCATAGGACTTCTAGACCGTCCTTAGTACTCTTGACGTCCTAAGGACTTCTTGAGCGTCCTAAGGACTTCTTGAGCGTACTAAGACTTTTGACCGTCTAAGGACTTCTTGACCGTCCTAAGGACTTCTTGACCGTCCTAAGGACGATTCGACGTCATAAGGACTTTTTGACCGTCCTAATGACTATCGACCGTCCTAAAGGACTTCTTGACCGTCCTAAGGGTTCTTGACCGTCCATAGAACTTCTTGACCGTCCATAGGACTTCTTGACCGACCTAAGGACTTCTTGACCGTCCTAAGGACTTCTTGACCGTCCTAAGGACTTCTTGACCATCCTAGGACTTCTGAGCGTCCTTAGTACTTCTTGATCGTCCTAAGGACTTCTTGACCGTCCTAATGACTACTTCACCGTCCTAAAGACTTCTTGACCGTCTAAGGACTTCTGGAGTTCTAAGGACTACTTGACCGTATTAAAGACTTCTTGACCGTCCTAGATCTTCTTGACCATCCTAAGGACTTCTTGACCGTCCTAAAGACTTCTTGACCGTCCTAAGGACTTCTTGACCGTCCTAAGGATTTCTTGACCGTCCTAAAGACTTCTTGACCGTCCGTAGATCTTCTTGACCATCCTAGGACTTCTTGACCGTCCATAGAACTTCTTGACCGTCAATAGGACTTCTTGACCGTCCTAAGGATTCTTGACCGTTATAAGGACTTCTTGACCGTTCATAGGACTTCTAGAGCGTCTTTAGTACTTCTTGATCGTCCTAAGGATTCTTGACCGTCCTAAGGCTTTCTGAGTGTCCATAGGACTTCTTGACCGTCCTAAGGACTTCTTGACCGTCCTGGACTTGACCGTCCTAAGGACTTCTTGACCGTCCATAGGACCTCTTGACCGTCCTAAGGACTTCTTGACCGTCCTAAGGACTCTTTGACCGTCTAAGTACTTCTTGACCTTTCTAAGGACTACTTGACCGTATTAAAGACTTTTGACCGTCCTAAGGACTTCTGACCATCCTAAGGACTTCTGACCGTCCTAAAGACTTCTTGACCGTCCTAAGGAC
>JAILYF010000234.1:0-55922 GCA_025491095.1 Brachionus asplanchnoidis
AAATTGAATAATCGAATAATCCTATAGTTGTAATCAAATTATTTATTAATTGGTAATATAGAATTTTGTCCATGACTTCATAATAAGATCAAAATCTTTTAATAAAAATCGTTTAATTGAAGGGAAATGTTAAATTAACGTTTTTATGCCATTGAAAAAAAATTAAAAAATTTAGGAAAGTTGAAGAATGTTGAATAACTGTAAAAGTTGTATAATTGAAAAATTGAAGCCGTTTTTATTGATAAAAATTGAAAAAGTTGAAAAAGTTGAATAATTGTAATAGTTGAATAATTGAAATAATTGAATGAGTTTTATGAATAAGGATTGAAAAAGTTGAAGAAAGTTGGACATTTGGAATAGTTGAATATTGAAATAATTGGAAGGATTTTTATAATGATAAAATTGAAAAGTTGAATAACTGAAATAGTGAATAATTGAAATAATTGAAAGGATTTTAATATTGATAAAGATTGAAAGTTGAAGAAAGTTGAAAAAGTTGAAGAAAGTTGAATAACTGTAATAGTTGAATAATTGAAATAATTGAGAAAATTATTAAATACAAATAGACCCAAAGTTGAAAAAACATTTTTCAAATTTGAATAATTATCAAATGCCCATGAATGTTCACGACTCAGCCAGGCAGTTGTATGCAATCGATACAAAATTTGTTCTTGGCAACATTAATAAAGGATATTGGTTATCTTTTTCAATTTTGTTCTCAAAAACAAGGTTAGTAAGGAATCAATACTGTAAAAATTTATTTATAATAAATCTGACTTTGGAAAAATTTCTCATTTTCTCAATATTGATTGGGTGCACCTATTTGAGAATTTAATATTCAGGAAATGTACAATGAGTTAATTTTCTATGTCTCGAAGCTAGTAATAGATTCATTCACCAGTGACGGATGGCTCTAAAAAAAATATCTCAAAACCTTGGATAAAATGAACTCAAGGTCTTAATTAGAGATAAAAAGAATCTTAGATATAGGAACTGTGCATCTAAATGGAAGGATATGAATCTATCTAGTGATTACAAGCGTATCTGTAAATTAGTCTATCAGAAATAAAAGAGCCAGACTAACTTATGAACAGAATTTAGTTGAAAAAGCTAAGAAGAATCCAAAATATTGTACAAATACCTAAATGATCAACAAGTTATCAAAGAATCTATCAAAGCATTAAAAAAGTCAAACAATGAATTAACGCAAGAACCGAAAGAGATATCAAATCTTCTTAATAAATGTTTTCAAGATGTTTTTGTTATTGAACAAGATGGTGAGCTTCCTCCTTTTGAAGTTGAATTTAATGAAAACTGGTCAGAATATATTGACATTGAGCCAAATGACATTAGTTATAAATGGTTTTCAAAAAATTACAAGACCTGAATCAAAATAAATCATGTGGTGTAGACAAGCTTCATCCGTTATTGCTAAAAAACTGTGCAGAAGCCTTTACTGTTCCTTTAACTTTGATTTTCAGAGAATCATTATCGAATAGTCAGCTTCCAATTCAATTCAGATCAGCAAATATTACTCCATTGTATAAAAAGGTGATAAATCAACGGCAAGCAATTATCGTCCTGTGTCTTTAACTTCAATTCCTTGCAAAATTATGGAAAGCATAATAAGAACCAAAATGGAAGACTATCTTTATAAGAATAATATTATATCTAAAGAACAGCATGGATTGTTAAAAAGTCATGTACATCTAATCTTCTGGAAACGCTAGATTTCATCTCAATGAGTCTAGACAAAAGTATTCCTGTTGATGTGATTCTGCTAGATTTTGCGAAAGCATTTGATACTGTTCCGCACAGACGACTAATAGCTAAATTGAAAGCGTATGGCTTTGATGGTCTGACACTAAAATGGATTGAAGCTTTCTTGAAAAATAGAAGACAACGAGTTATTCAAGGTGAAATTTTGTCGGATTGGGTTGAGATTTTTAGCGGTGTACCACAAGGGCAGTGATTGGTCCACTATTGTTCGTTTTGTATATCAATGATCTACTAAAGGAATAGAGAATGTTGTGAAATTGTATGCAGATGATACTAAAATTTTCGCAAACGGTATTAGAAATAAGCGCCGCGAAACTACAATCAGATTTAGATTTAATTCTCAAGTGGACTCAAGATTGGCTACTTCTCTTCAACACATCAAAATGTGTGGTTATGCATTATGTCATAAAAACAAAAAATTTCCTTATTTTATATAATGGTAAGCTATTAGCAACGTCAGAAACCGAAAGAGATCTTGGAGTTATTTTCAATACAAATCTTAAATGGAAAAATCAAGTGAAAGAGGCTACAAAAAGCAAATCAAATGTTAGGTCGCATCAGGAAGTCATTCGCTCGTTTTGATTTAAGTTATTAAGATCTTTGTATTTAACTTTTGTTCGTCCTCTTTTGGAATTTGCGGTGCCTGTATGGTCTCCAATTCTTAAGTCTGACTGTGAGAATGTTGAAAGGATTCAACGCAGAGCTACGAAATTTGTTTCGTCAATTAGAAACAAACCGTATGAAAGCAGATTGAAGGCTTTGAACATTCCAAATCTGGTGGAAAGAAGAAAAAGAGGTGATCTAATTCAATTATACAAGTTCATGCATGGAATAGAATCGGTTGAAAAAAGCAACAATTTTAATGTCACAAAAAACCAAGGAAGAGGTCACTGCCTCAAATATCACAAAGAAATATCGAGCTCCAACATAGAGATAACTTTTTTTTCAACAGAACCGCTAACAATGGAACTCGCTGCCAAATGAATTAGTGAAGCCCCCAATGTTAACAGCTTTAAAGCAGGCATTGATTGCTGGATGAGCAGCAATCAATCACATCAGCTGTCTTAGTGTGCCTTATCAGCACACTCGCTGGCTAGCCAGCTACAGTCAAAACTACTACTACTACTACTACTAATAGTTCACTAAACCCGAGAAAAAGATTTTCTCATTTATTTGAATTTCACGGCACCTTTTGATTAGATATTTGAACTAGCAAAATTAAAATCAAAAGTCAAATCAAAATACATATTGAAATGTAGTTCTGGAAGAAATTAAAATAAATAAATAATATAATGAACTGTTTTTGAAAGGAAAAAAATGCATTATATATTTCTTATCTAAAAAATAATGGTCGAAAATTCATTGTTAAGTTTATTTTGTAAAAAAAAGTCATTTTCTTTTTGCCAAAATTGACATTTGTGTTTGGAAATCAATTAAATTAAATAATTTTGCAGAAAATGAGTCCAAGACCTTTCATTTAATATGTAATTCTATATGAACTCGTTTTTCCTCAATTAATAGTAAAATGTCAAAATTTCAATAAAAAATAGTAGGAAGGTAAATAAAAAAAAAATTATTCCAATATAATTAATTAAATGTCATCCTCGCAGACGACATTTTAAACATAACTTTTTAAATAAATTGAATTTTAAAAAATAAAAAAATTTTAATTTTTTCTTATTTAATTTACAATTTGGACATGATTTTAAGAATTGTTAAATATTTATGATCACAAGTTTTGGATCACATGGAAAGAATATTGGAATAAAATTTAGCTAATGCTTCTTTTAAATGTGTACTAATAGTTCACTAAACCCGAGGAAAAGAATTTTCTCATTTTTTGAATTTCACAGCATTGATGATGAGAATTACTAGACAAATTAAAAAAAAAAGTCAAATCTTTCTAAATATTTTCAATCCAAAACCATGTTCCTCTTTAAAAAAATATTAATAATGTAACTTCTTAGACAATCTGAATTAATAAGTTATATATTGTATATTAAAAACTTACCTTATAATTTGTTTCCTTTCCTCTTCTATCCTCTTCATCCTCTTCTCCGCTATTCCTCTTTTTTTTCCTCTTACTTTTCCTTGTCCTGTGGTGAACTAGGTGAACTTGAAGTTCACCTAATTTATAGGTGGACCAAAATTGAATAAGGTGATCAAACGTCAAATTAGGTGAAAAACTTTCAGACTTTTTTTGTTTGGGAAAAAATAGATTCATCTATTTCGCAAATTTTACCTACTCCGTCCAATTTAAATTTTTTATCTAATTATTTTTTTATTCTATTTATTTTTAAATTTTTTTTATCAATTGAATTATTATTTTTTTAATATGACCTTCTTTTTTTCTAAATAGATGAAAAAAAATCAAAAAGGTGAACAGTTTTTAGATAAGATGAACTAATAGTTCAAAAAAGTGAGAACAAGAATTGCTCCAGTAATAGGTGAATAATCACCTAACCGGCTTAAATTAATTATGCTAGCTAAAAAACTCAAAATGCTAGGTTAATAAAAAATTCGCTTAGTAAAAAATTAATTTGCTAGGTAGGTAAAAAACTAAGTACTATCAAGGGTATGACTTGATTAACTAGCTAGTTCTACTTTTTAACCTTCGATGAGGTTGTGAAGTTCGTTTCAATTCTGTTATTTCAATTCAGAAAACTTGAATAACTTTTTACTAAAGAGATAATTTAGTTCTAAAAGATACAAATTTGCTTAATTATAAGCAAATTTGCTTAATTCAGTAAAATAGTCTGCAAAATCTGCGATTTTTGCATTTTGCACGCCATTAAAAAGTATTCTAATCAACTTTGCAAGTACATTACAGAGTTTTTACAGACATTATTTTCGGATTAAGAAAAGTTGCTTAAACTTAAGCATTTTACAGAACTAAATTATTTCTTATGGTAAAAAGTTATTCAACTTTTCCTAATTTAAACGATCGAATTGAAATGAACTTCGCAACCCCTTTTTATTTTTTTATTTATTCGTTTCAAAATGAATGTCTTTTATTAGAAGTAAATTTTAAGAGAATGAAAAAATGTGAATTATTAAATGGCTCTTATCAGATAAATTATCTGATAATTTGATTTTCATTTATAAATAGTTTTTTACAAGATTTTTTTCATTAAGAATCTCGTTGCATTAATAAATCTTGATTTGAAGGCAATGTTAAGTTTTAGTAAAAAATTTCAATATTAAAGTAAAACGTTAAAAAATGTTTTTCAATTGTGCAAAAATGGTTCTATAAAGAGTACAATATTGTAAAGATTGTTAAATCGAATTCCAAGGTATGTGAATTTAAAATACAAATGAACAAATATTTTTCATTTTTTAATAAATTAAAATTAAAATTAATAAAAAATATTGCAACATAATGCAGCATACTTTGATGCATCTTTTGTACCTAAAATAATTTTTCTCATACAAAAATGACAAAATTAAAGAATCAATAAGATTTGAATAGATTTTTGATTTAATTTACTAAAAAATAAACAAAAATTTTATTTTAGGTCAAAAAGGTGCAGCAAAGTTTGTTGCACTATGTTACAGTGTCTTTTTAAATATTTTTTATTAACTTTAATTTTTATTTATCAAAAAATGAAGAATTTTTGTTCAATTGTGTTTGAAATTCACAAAATTAATTTCCAAGTTCTGCAAAAACTTTGTAATTTATTACATTTTTTAATCAAAAATATTTTGATGGTGTACATTTTACAGAAAATTGCAGAGTTTTGCAGATCTTGGAGCGTTTTTATTTTATGTTCTGTAATTTTTGTACTAAAATTTCATAAGACTGATTTGAATTGATAAGCTGCTTCTAGAATATTTATCACCATGTATTCTTCAACTTTTCAATTTTTTCAATATAAAATCCTTTCAATTATTTCAATTATTCAACTATTACAGTTATTCAACTTACTTCAAATTTCTTCAACTTTTCAATTTTTATCAATATAAAAATCCTTTCAATTATTTCAATTATTCAACTATTAAAGTTATTCAACTTTCTTCAACTTTCAATTTTTATCAATATAAAAATCCTTTTTCAATTATTTCAATTATTCAACTATTAAAGTATTCAACTTTCTTCAACTTTCTTCAAATTTTCAATTTTTATCAATATAAAAATCTTTTCAATTTTTCAATATTCAACTATTACGTTTATTCATTCAACATTCAACTTTTTCAATTTTTATCAAATCAAGGTTTCAGGTCAAAAATTTTTAACTTCCTTTAATTCCATAAAAATTTATGGAAAAATTAAATTTCTTTTCTTTCAAAATTCTAATTGTTTTTGTTAAGTCTAAATTTGTAATTTATTTGTAATGTTAATATTTATACTTTTGAATAAAATATATTTAGACAATTATTATTAGATTTAATCTTTCAAATCCTTTTATTAGAGTTTATTATTTGGCCTATATATTCATAATTTAGTCATATATTCAGAATTAAATTTTATATATAAATATACTAAAAGGTTAGATTTATTAATTATTTAGTATTTCTTTCCTTAAATGAAACGAGTCTATCAGAAAAAATTAAAATGACTTTTTTTAAATTATAAATAAGTTAAAGATGATTACATATCTTTTAAATGCTACCATCATAATCGAGGTATGGACAATATTTTATTAAAAGCAATTATAAAACAATTCATATATTATTAATTTCAACTAATTTTTATTCGATTCAACTCTGGAATTATTCGGTAATTGAAATATTAAACTTTAGGATTATTCGATTATTCAACTCTAGGATTATTTGATTATTCGAAAATTTTTAGTTTAAATTGATTTTTATATCGAATGAATTTGTACGAAATTAAACTAAAATCTAACCCTTTTAATTTAATAAGCCGAAACCCTAAACTGGGGCTGCGCCCCAGACCCCGTCCAAATCTCAGTTTGTTAAAACAAAATTAACCCTAAAATTAACCCTAATTTGACAAAGCTCAAGATGACTAGCGTCGTCTTTCGCTTAGTCAAACTATGGTTAATTTTCTTTAACTAAATTATATTGAAATCATTTGAAATTAATACAATCATTTATTGTTCTGATGAATATTTTTGTTTTCATTTCATAAAATAACGATAAAGTCAATAGTCAATATCCAACAATCATATCTTGATTAGTCAAATAATCCAATAATCGAATAATCCTAGTATGAAAAATGATAATCGAATAATCCTATAGTTGAATAATCAAATTATTTATTAATTGGTAATATAGAATTTTGTCCATGACTTTCATAATAAGATCAAAATCTTTTAATAAAATCGTTTAATTGAAGGGAAAAGTGTTAAATTAACGTTTTTATGCCATTGAAAAAAAAAAAAAATTTAGGAAAGTTGAAGAATGTTGAATAACTGTAAAAGTTGTATAATTGAAAAAATTGAAGCCGTTTTTATATTGATAAAAATTGAAAAAGTTGAAAAGTTGAATTTGTAATAGTTGAATAATTGAAATAATTGAATGAGTTTTATGAATAAGGATTGAAAAGTTGAAGAAAGTTGGACATTTGGAATAGTTGAATAATTGAAATAATTGGAAGGATTTTTATAATGATAAAAATTGAAAAGTTGAATAACTGAAATAGTTGAATAATTGAAATAATTGAAAGGATTTTAATATTGATAAAGATTGAAAAGTTGAAGAAAGTTGAAGAAAGTTGAAGAAAGTTGAATAACTGTAATAGTTGAATAATTGAAATAATTGAGAAAATTATTAAATACAAATAGACCCAAAGTTGAAAAAACATTTTTCAAATTTGAATAATTTATCAAATTGCCCATGAATGTTCACGACTCAGCCAGGCAGTGTGTATGCAATCGATACAAAATTTGTTCTTGGCAACATTAATAAAGGATATTTGGTTATCTTTTTCAATTTTTTCTCAAAAACAAGGTTAGTAAGGAATCAAATAACTGTAAAAAATTTATTTATAATAAATCTGAATTTGGAAAAATTTCTCATTTTCCATCAAATATTGATTGGGTGCACCTATTTGAGAATTTAAATATTCAGGAAATGTACAATGAGTTAATTTTCTATGTCTGCGAAGCTAGTAATAGATTCATTCCAGTGACGGATGGCTCTAAAAAGAAAAGTATCTCAAAACCTCGGATAACAAATGAACTCAAGGTCTTAATTAGAGATAAAAAGAATCTTAGATATAGGAACTGTGCATCTAAATGGAAGGATATGAATCTATCTAGTGATTACAAGCGTATCTGTAAATTAGTCTTATCAGAAATAAAAAGAGCCAGACTAACTTATGAACAGAATTTAGTTGAAAAAGCTAAGAAGAATCCAAAAATATTGTACAAATACCTAAATGATCAACAAGTTATCAAAGAATCTATCAAAGCATTAAAAAAGTCAAACAATGAATTAACGCAAGAACCGAAAGAGATATCAAATCTTCTTAATAAATGTTTTCAAGATGTTTTTGTTATTGAACAAGATGGTGAGCTTCCTCCTTTTGAAGTTGAATTTAATGAAAACTGGTCAGAATATATTGACATTGAGCCAAATGACATTAGTTATAAATGGTTTTCAAAAATTACAAGACCTGAATCAAAATAAATCATGTGGTGTAGACAAGATTCATCCGTTATTGCTAAAAAACTGTGCAGAAGCCTTTACTGTTCCTTTAACTTTGATTTTCAGAGAATCATTATCGAATAGTCAGCTTCCAATTCAATTCAGATCAGCAAATATTACTCCATTGTATAAAAAAGGTGATAAATCAACGGCAAGCAATTATCGTCCTGTGTCTTTAACTTCAATTCCTTGCAAAATTATGGAAAGCATAATAAGAACCAAAATGGAAGACTATCTTTATAAGAATAATATTATATCTAAAGAACAGCATGGATTTGTTAAGAAAAAGTCATGTACATCTAATCTTCTGGAAACGCTAGATTTCATCTCAATGAGTCTAGACAAAAGTATTCCTGTTGATGTGATTCTGCTAGATTTTGCGAAAGCATTTGATACTGTTCCGCACAGACGACTAATAGCTAAATTGAAAGCGTATGGCTTTGATGGTCTGACACTAAAATGGATTGAAGCTTTCTTGAAAAATAGAAGACAACGAGTTATTCAAGGTGAAATTTTGTCGGATTGGGTTGAGATTTTTAGCGGTGTACCACAAGGGCCAGTGATTGGTCCACTATTGTTCGTTTTTATATCAATGATCTACTTAAAGGAATAGAGAATGTTGTGAAATTGTATGCAGATGATACTAAAATCTCGCAAACGGTATTAGAAATAAGCGCCGCGAAACTACAATCAGATTTAGATTTAATTCTCAAGTGGACTCAAGATTGGCTACTTCTCTTCAACACATCAAAATGTGTGGTTATGCATTATGGTCATAAAAACAAAAATTTCCTTATTTTATTAATGGTAAGCTATTAGCAACGTCAGAAACCGAAAGAGATCTTGGAGTTATTTTCAATACAAATCTTAAATGGAAAAATCAAGTGAAGAGGCTACAAACAAAGCAAATCAAATGTTAGGTCGCATCAGGAAGTTATTCGCTCGTTTTGATTTAAGTTATTAAGATCTTTGTATTTAACTTTTTCGTCCTCTTTTGAATTTGCGGTGCCTGTATGGTCTCCAATTCTTAAGTCTGACTGTGAGAATGTTGAAAGGATTCAACGCAGAGCTACGAAATTTGTTTCGTCAATTAGAAACAAACCGTATGAAAGCAGATTGAAGGCTTTGAACATTCCAAATCTGGTGGAAAGAAGAAAAGAGGTGATCTAATTCAATTATACAAGTTCATGCATGGAATAGAATCGGTTGAAAAAAGCAACAATTTTAATGTCACAAAAAACTAAGGAAGAGGTCACTGCCTCAAATATCACAAAGAAATATCGAGCTCCAACATAGAGATAACTTTTTTTTCAACAGAACCGCTAACAATGGAACTCGCTGCCAAATGAATTAGGTGAAGCCCCCAATGTTAACAGCTTTAAAGCAGGCATTGATTGCTGGATGAGCAGCAATCAATCACATCAGCTGTCTTAGTGTGCCTTATCAGCACACTCGCTGGCTAGCCAGCTACAGTCAAAACTACTACTACTACTACTACTAATAGTTCACTAAACCCGAGAAAAAGAATTTTTCTCATTTATTGAATTTCACGGCACCTTTGATTAGATATTTGAACTAGCAAAATTAAATCAAAAAGTCAAATCAAAATACATATTTGAAATGTAGTTCTGGCAAGAAATTAAAATTAAATAAATAATATAATGAACTGTTTTTGAAAGGAAAAAAATGCATTATATATTTCTTATCTAAAAAATAATGGTCGAAAATTCATTTGTTAAGTTTATTTTGTAAAAAAAAAGTCATTTTCTTTTGCCAAAATTGACATTTGTGTTGGAAATCAATTAAATTAAATAATTTTGCAGAAAGATGAGTCCAAGACCTTTCATTTAATATGTAATTCTATATGAACTCGTTTTCCTCAATTAATAGTAAAATGTCAAAATTTCAATAAAAAAATAGTAGGAAGGTAAATAAAAAAAAAATTATTCCAATATATTAATTAAATGTCATCCTCGCAGACGACATTTTAAACATAACTTTTTAAATAAAATTGAATTTTAAAAAATAAAAAAATTTTAATTTTTTCTTATTTAATTTACAATTTTGGACATGATTTTAAGAATTGTTAAAATATTTATGATCACAAGTTTTGGATCACATGGAAAGAATATTGGAATAAAATTTAGCTAATGCTTCTTTTAAATGTGTACTAATAGTTCACTAAACCCGAGGAAAAGAATTTTTCTCATTTATTTGAATTTCACAGCACCTATGATTAGATATTTGAACTAGCAAAATTAAAAACAAAAAGTCAAATCTTTCTAAATATTTTCAATCCAAAACCATGTTCCTCTTTAAAAAAATATTAATAATGTAACTTCTTAGACAATCTGAATTAATAAGTTATATATTGTATATTAAAAACTTACCTTATAAATTTGTTTTCCTTTCCTCTTCTTATCCTCTTCTCCGCTATTCCTCTTTTTTTTCCTCTTACTTTTCCTTGTCCTGTGGTGAACTAGGTGAACTTGAAGTTCACCTAATTTTATAGGTGGACCAAAATTGAATAAGGTGATCAAACGTCAAATTAGGTGAAAAACTTTCAGACTTTTTTTGTTTGGGAAAAAATAGATTCATCTATTTCGCAAATTTTACCTACTCCGTCCAATTTAAATTTTTTATCTAATTATTTTTTTATTCTATTTATTTTTAAATTTTTTTATCAATTGAATTATTATTTTTTTAATATGACCTTTCTTTTTTTCTAAATAGATGAAAAAAAAATCAAAAAAGGTGAACAGTTTTTAGATAAGATGAACTAATAGTTCAAAAAAGTGAGAACAAGAATTGCTCCAGTAATAGGTGAATAATCACCTACCGGCTTTAAATTAATTATGCTAGCTAAAAAACTCAAAATGCTAGGTTAATAAAAAAATTCGCTTAGTAAAAAATTAATTTGCTAGGTAGGTAAAAAACTAAGTACTATATCAAGGGTATGACTTGATTAAACTAGCTAGTTCTACTTTTTAACCTTCGATGAGGTTGTGAAGTTCGTTTCAATTCTGTTATTTCAATTCAGAAAAACTTGAATAACTTTTTTACTAAAAGAGATAATTTAGTTCTAAAAGATACAAATTTGCTTAATTATAAGCAAATTTGCTTAATTCAGTAAAATAAGTCTGCAAAATACTCTGCGATTTTCTGCATTTTGCACGCCATTAAAAAGTATTCTAATCAACTTTGCAAGTACATTACAGAGTTTTTACAGACATATATTTTCGGATTAAGAAAAGTTGCTTAAACATTAAGCATTTTACAGAACTAAATTATTTCTTATGGTAAAAAGTTATTCAACTTTTCCTAATTTAAACGATCGAATTGAAATGAACTTCGCAACCCCTTTTTATTTTTTTATTTATTCGTTTCAAAATGAATGTCTTTTATTAGAAGTAAATTTTAAGAGAATGAAAAAATAGTGAATTATTAAATGGCTCTTATCAAGATAAATTATCTGATAATTTGATTTTCATTTATAAATAGTTTATTTACAAGATTTTTTTCATTAAGAAATCTCGTTGCATTAATAAATCTTGATTTGAAGGCAATGTTAAGTTTTAGTAAAAAAATTTTCAATATATAAAGTAAAAACGTTAAAAAATGTTTTTCAATTGTGCAAAAATGGTTCTATAAAGAGTACAATATTGTAAAGATTTGTTAAATCGAATTCCAAGGTATTGTGAATTTAAAATACAAATTGAACAAATATTTTTCATTTTTTAATAAATTAAAATTAAAATTAATAAAAAATATTGCAACATAATGCAGCATACTTTGATGCATCTTTTGTACCTAAAATAATTTTTCTCATACAAAAAATGACAAAATTAAAGAATCAATAAGATTTGAATAGATTTTTGATTTAATTTACTAAAAAATAAAAACAAAAATTTTATTTTAGGTCAAAAAGGTGCAGCAAAGTTTGTTGCACTATGTTACAGTGTCTTTTTAAATATTTTTTATTAACTTTAATTTTTATTTATCAAAAAATGAAGAATTTTTGTTCAATTTGTGTTTGAAATTCACAAAATTAATTTCCAAGTTCTGCAAAAACTTTGTAATTTATTACATTTTTTAATCAAAAATATTTTGATGGTGTACATTTTACAGAAAATTGCAGAGTTTTTGCAGATCTTGGAGCGTTTTTATTTTATGTTCTGTAATTTTTGTACTAAAATTTCATAAGACTGATTTGAATTGATAAGCTGCTTCTAGAATATTTATCACCATGTATTCTTCAACTTTTCAATTTTTATCAATATAAAAATCCTTTCAATTATTTCAATTATTCAACTATTACAGTTATTCAACTTACTTCAAATTTCTTCAACTTTTCAATTTTTATCAATATAAAAATCCTTTCAATTATTTCAATTATTCAACTATTAAAGTTATTCAACTTTCTTCAACTTTTCAATTTTTATCAATATAAAAATCCTTTCAATTATTTCAATTATTCAACTATTAAAGTTATTCAACTTTCTTCAACTTTCTTCAAATTTTCAATTTTTATCAATATAAAATCTTTCAATTATTTCAATTATTCAACTATTACTTTTATTCAACATTCTTCAACTTTTTCAATTTTTATCAAATCAAGGTTTCAGGTCAAAAATTTTTAACTTCCTTTAATTCCATAAATAATTTATGGAAAAATTAAATTTCTTTTCTTTCAAAATTCTAATTGTTTATTGTTAAGTCTAAATTTGTAATTTATTTGTAATGTTAATATTTATACTTTTGTGAATAAAAATATATTTAGACAATTATTATTAGATTTAATCTTTCTAAATCCTTTTATTAGAGTTTATTATTTGGCCTATATATTCATAATTTAGTCATATATTCAGAATTAAATTTTATATATTAAATATACTAAAAGGTTAGATTTATTAATTATTTAGTATTTCTTTCCTTAAATGAAACGAGTCTATCAGAAAAAAATTAAAAATGACTTTTTTTAAATTATAAATAAGTTAAAGATGATTACATATCTTTTAAATGCTACCATCATAATCGAGGTATGGACAATATTTTATTAAAAGCAATTATAAAACAATTCATATATTATTAATTTCAACTAATTTTTATTCGATTCAACTCTGGAATTATTCGGTAATTGAAATATTAAACTTTAGGATTATTCGATTATTCAACTCTAGGATTATTTGATTATTCGAAAATTTTTAGTTTAAATTGATTTTTATATCGAATGAATTTGTTACGAAATTAAACTAAAATCTAACCCTTTTAATTTAATAAGCCGAAACCCTAAACTGGGGCTGCGCCCCAGACCCCGTCCAAATCTCAGTTTGTTAAAACAAAATTAACCCTAAAATTAACCCTAATTTGACAAAGCTCAAGATGACTAGCGTCGTCTTTCGCTTAGTCAAACTATGGTTAATTTTCTTTAACTAAAATTATATTGAAATCATTTGAAATTAATACAATCATTTATTGTTCTGATGAATATTTTTGTTTTCATTTCATAAAATAAAACGATAAAGTCAATAGTCAATATATCCAACAATCATATCTTGATTAGTCAAATAATCCAATAATCGAATAATCCTAGTATGAAAAATTGAATAATCGAATAATCCTATAGTTGAATAATCAAATTATTTATTAATTGGTAAATATAGAATTTTGTCCATGACTTTCATAATAAGATCAAAATCTTTTAATAAAAATCGTTTAATTGAAGGGGAAAAAGTGTTAAATTAACGTTTTTATGCCATTGAAAAAAATTAAAAAAATTTAGGAAAGTTGAAGAATGTTGAATAACTGTAAAAGTTGTATAATTGAAAAAATTGAAGCCGTTTTTATATTGATAAAAATTGAAAAAGTTGAAAAAGTTGAATAATTGTAATAGTTGAATAATTGAAATAATTGAATGAGTTTTATGAATAAGGATTGAAAAAGTTGAAGAAAGTTGGACATTTGGAATAGTTGAATAATTGAAATAATTGGAAGGATTTTTATAATGATAAAAATTGAAAAGTTGAATAACTGAAATAGTTGAATAATTGAAATAATTGAAAGGATTTTAATATTGATAAAGATTGAAAAGTTGAAGAAAGTTGAAGAAAGTTGAAGAAAGTTGAATAACTGTAATAGTTGAATAATTGAAATAATTGAGAAAATTATTAAATACAAATAGACCCAAAGTTGAAAAAACATTTTTCAAATTTGAATAATTTATCAAATTGCCCATGAATGTTCACGACTCAGCCAGGCAGTGTGTATGCAATCGATACAAAATTTGTTCTTGGCAACATTAATAAAGGATATTTGGTTATCTTTTTCAATTTTGTTCTCAAAAACAAGGTTAGTAAGGAATCAAATAACTGTAAAAAATTTATTTATAATAAATCTGAATTTGGAAAATTTCTCATTTTCCATCAAATATTGATTGGGTGCACCTATTTGAGAATTTAAATATTCAGGAAATGTACAATGAGTTAATTTTCTATGTCTGCGAAGCTAGTAATAGATTCATTCCAGTGACGGATGGCTCTAAAAAGAAAAGTATCTCAAAACCTCGGATAACAAATGAACTCAAGGTCTTAATTAGAGATAAAAAGAATCTTAGATATAGGAACTGTGCATCTAAATGGAAGGATATGAATCTATCTAGTGATTACAAGCGTATCTGTAAATTAGTCTTATCAGAAATAAAAAGAGCCAGACTAACTTATGAACAGAATTTAGTTGAAAAAGCTAAGAAGAATCCAAAAATATTGTACAAATACCTAAATGATCAACAAGTTATCAAAGAATCTATCAAAGCATTAAAAAAGTCAAACAATGAATTAACGCAAGAACCGAAAGAGATATCAAATCTTCTTAATAAATGTTTTCAAGATGTTTTTGTTATTGAACAAGATGGTGAGCTTCCTCCTTTTGAAGTTGAATTTAATGAAAACTGGTCAGAATATATTGACATTGAGCCAAATGACATTAGTTATAAAATGGTTTTCAAAAAATTACAAGACCTGAATCAAAATAAATCATGTGGTGTAGACAAGATTCATCCGTTATTGCTAAAAAACTGTGCAGAAGCCTTTACTGTTCCTTTAACTTTGATTTTCAGAGAATCATTATCGAATAGTCAGCTTCCAATTCAATTCAGATCAGCAAATATTACTCCATTGTATAAAAAAGGTGATAAATCAACGGCAAGCAATTATCGTCCTGTGTCTTTAACTTCAATTCCTTGCAAAATTATGGAAAGCATAATAAGAACCAAAATGGAAGACTATCTTTATAAGAATAATATTATATCTAATTAGTGGAGCTGAAATAATGACATTAATTGGCCATACAAATATTGTTTGGTCACTTGCAGTTCTTTTAAATGGTGATTTGGCAAGTGGGTCAGCTGATTCAACAATAAAAATATGGAAACCTAAAGATGGAACTGAAAGAATGACTCTAGGTGGTCATTTAAGTGCTGTTTTAATACTTGCAGTTCTTAAAAATGATGATTGGCTAGCGGATCAGCTGGTACAACAATTAAAATATGGAATTTTGTTGATGGAAATGAAAAAAATGACTTCAAATAGTCACTCAAATAGTGTTCGATCACTTGCTGTTCTCCAAAACGGTGATTTGGTTAGTGGATCATTTGATAAAAAAATTAAAATATGTAATTTGATAGATGGTACTGTAAAAATGACTTTAAGTGGTCATTTAGATTGGATATTATCACTTTCAGTCCTTCACATTGGTGATTTAGTAAGTGGATCTGCTGTTACAACAATTAAAATATGGAATTTAGTTGATGGAACTGAAAAAATGACATTAAATGGTCATTCAAATTTGTTTAGATCGCTTAAAGTCCTTCAAAATGGTGATTTAGTAAGTAGATCAGCTGATACAAAAATTAAATATGGAATTTAGTTAATGGAAATGAAAAAATGACTTTCAATTATCATTCAGGTTCTGTTTTTTCACTCGCAATTCTTGAAAATGGTGATTTGGCAAGTGGGTCATATGATCAAACAATTAAAATATGGAGCTTTTAAATTGTCAATTTTAAAGAAATATTTTTAATTTTTTAAGATCTTTATCTTATTCGAATACTTTAGTTTAATAATTTTCCTGGATGTTGCTTTATTAGAATTAATTAATTTTATTACAATAATTTTTTTACTAAATAAAGATAACAAAATTGTTTTTTCTTTTTTTTTTTCATTCAAGATAATTAAATAATTGTAGAACCCTGGCCCTTTAGGCCCTTTAGCCCAATGGTTTGTGTGATAGTCATGCAAGCAGAAGATCGAGGGTTCGAAACCTGCTGAAAATGAAACAATTTTTAAAATATCTCTGCAGTACGGGACAAATGTTTTAACCCTTCTCATCTTAAAAAATAGGGGTACCGGTTTCAACTGGGTAATAATAGCGGTATCGATATCCAACTCGATGCAGTTTCCTCTGAGTCAGGTCGGAGCCTTTGCTTAAAAAGGTACAGGAAAAGGAGATGAGCACCTCTCCATTATCCACTAGGATAGAAAGGGGCATATTAGAACCCTGCTAATGTCATTACTTTCAGTAATGTGATAATTTTTATTACTGATTAAGATTGAAAAAGAAGGTTTAATATTCTAGACACAGCATAACCCTACAATAGTGGATCTAAAATTTAGAAAAAATTAAAATCTTTTTGATTGTTAATTGATCACAATTTTCAGTAATTTCGCTAAATTCAAAGATCTATCGCCTGTAGAGATAGTGTTAAGATGTTCGCAGATGACACAACCATTAGTCTTTCTGAAAAGGACTTAGAGATTGTATTAGCTAATTTTCAATCGTCTTTTAATATTTTAAAAGATTGGTGTTTTTACAATAAGGTTGATATAAATTGGTCGAAAACGTTCTGTATGATTTTTACTAAAAGAAATATTATTGTTCCTGAAACAATACAGTTCAGTTGAATAGATATAAAAGTTGTCAAAGAAATTAGTCTTTTAGGTTTTATGATTGATTATAATTTAAATTTCTCTAAACAAGCTTGTAGTATAGCTCTGGCTGTTAATAAGAAATTGTTTAGTATTAAAAGACTCTTTTTTTTGTCAACTTCTGTTAAAGTTCAGTTTTTCAAAACATTTATCCTAACTTATTTTGATTATTGTTCAACACTTTTGTGTTATTTTTCTAAAGAGGCAATAATTAAATTGGCCAAAAGTTATTATTTTTCTATTTTTAAATTGTTTAAGTTCAAATTTGATTCTAAAAACTTTAATGATGTTAATAATTTTTTGGAAAAATATGGCTTATATGCTTTTCAGCATAGATTTTTAGACAGAATATTATCATTTTCTTTTAAGATTTTATTCTATCATAACTCACCTGAGAATTTAAAAAATAGACTTCTCAAAAATGACTCGAGAAATTTAAGTTACAATTTAAGGAATAGTAAAAACCTGATTGAACCGATGGCTAAAATGAACAGTGGAGAAAAAACATTAGGATTTTTTTTCTCAAGATTGATAAACAGCTTTGTGATCAAACGATCAATGCTTAAATTTTCAACATTCAGGCTATCAATTTATAATAATTTCAATTTGATCTTTATTGACTTTGTTAAAAAATTTAAAAAATTTGATATGAATTTATCAATGTTTTTTTGTTTTCAAAATAACAGATAATTTTATTTTTTTAAAAATAATGTTTTTTAATTATTAAAATTTTTATTAAATTAAATAAATGAAGTGTTAATCAGTCGACTACGATAAGGGCACTAGCCTGTTGATTAACCTTGAAATTGTAAAAAAAAAATTGTAATTTGGATCTAAATATTTCTTAATGCGAGCTATTGTTATCCACTAGAAAAAGAGATTTTTATTTTGATTTGAAAAACTGTGCCTTTACTTCCATTTACTTTTTGCATCTTTTGCATTTATGCTTTTTAATTGTAATTGATACTTCTTATCCCTGTTTAACAGAACTTATCATTGAATCGCCTTAACCATGGTACCTTTCACACAAACAACTTACAGAGCACTCGTATAGCTGCTTTGAGTGTAAATGAAAATCAATTAATTCGGTCTGATTTCCAAACATGTCATATATACCTTTTTCATTAACACTTTATTTACAAACATTTAAAATACAAGCAGACTTTGCTCTATTCCATTTATTTTTTTATATTTTTTTATATTCTTCATTTCGAGTTGTTTCAGTCATAGGAGTATTGATAATTTCATTTTGAAAAGCTGTCACATCATTAATTATATTTAAAACAGGATGATTTTAACAATTATTTTTATTTTCACAAGAAATGTTCAATCGAGTTAAACACAGTGAAAAAGAAAAAATTCGAAAAAATGGAATAAATGTAAATACATAAGGTTTAATTTTTTGAGTTTAAATCACAAAATTAACCAATGCTGAAATAACATTGTAAAAGTGCGACAAAAGGCTCTGCTAAATTGATTTTTATTAATTCATATCTGAGAAGTGAAATTTGATTATTATTTTAGCATATTTCACTATCGGTTTTGAGAAAAAAATTCGGAAATTAATATTTATTATGCTTTCCTAAAATCTCTACAGGCGAAAAATCTTTGAATGTAGCAAAATTACTGAAAATTGTGATCAACTAACAGCTAATAAGATTTTAATTTTTTTAAATTTTCAATCCATTATTTTAGTCATTCGCTGAATCGAGAATATTAAACGTTCTTTATCATTTTTAAGCAGTAATAAAAATTGTCACATTACTGTTAGTTATGACATAAGCAGGGTTATACAATTATTTATTTATCTTGAATGAAAAAAAAAAAGAAAAACAATTTTGTTATCTTTATTAAGTAAAAATTATTGAAATAAAATTAATTAATACTAATAAAGCAACATCCAGGAAAATTATTAAACTAAAGTATTCGAATAAGATAAAGATCTTAAAAAAATAAAAATATTTCTTTAAAATTGACAATTTAAAAGCTCCATATTTTAATTGTTTGATCATATGACCCACTTGCCAAATCACCATTTTCAAGAATTGCAAGTGAAAAAACAGAACCTGAGTGATAATTTAAAGTCATTTTTTCATTTCCATCAACAAAATTCCATATTTTAATTGTTGTACCAGCTGATCCGCTAGCCAAATCACCATTTTTAAGAACTGCAAGTATTAAAACAGCACTTAAATGACCACCTAGAGTCATTCTTTCAGTTCCATCTTTAGGTTTCCATATTTTTATTGTTGAATCAGCTGACCCACTTGCCAAATCACCATTTAAAAGAACTGCAAGTGACCAAACAATATTGTATGGCCAATTAATGTCATTATTTCAGCTCCACTAATTGTATCCCATATTTTTATTGTTGATCAGCTGAGCCACTTGCCAATTCGCCATTTTGTAGAACTGCAAGAGAATTAACATTACCCGAATGACCATTAAATGTAATATTATCTTTAAAAATTATTTAATTTTGAACATTTATTATACTTAAATGATATCTACTTTTTACTCTCTTTACAAAAACAACTGAATTTATTCTTTTGTTTAAATTTTTCTTCGTAATGAAATTTCTAAAGATAGTACAAACATTTTCTTTTAACATCACCGTATTGCAATCATTTATTTTCAAACATTCTGATAAACATATCAACTTATTTTTTGTACCAAACTTTATTGATTCTTTTTGAAAATCAACAGTTTCAAGTACTTCTTTTCCATAAAATTTATCAAATTTAAGTCCAATATTATTTCCATGTAATCAAAATTTGTGATCATAAATATTTTAACAATTCTTAAAATCATGTCCAAAATTGTAAATTAAATCAGAAAAAATTTAAATTTTTTTATTTTTTAAAATTCAATTTTATTTAAAAGTTTACGTTTAAATATAGTCTTCTAGGATGTAATTTAATTTATTTTATTGGAATAATTTTTTTTTATTTACCATCCTCCTATTTTTTTATTGAAATTTTTTCCAATTTTTAATGATTGCTTTTTTTTCAAAATAATTTTCTCAAAATTCCAATTTAATAACGTATAAGTTATTTGGCTTGTATTTATTTCCTATCATTTGTTAAAGGATTTTAATTTAATTCATATCCTTTCGTTTTTAAGGGAAACGATCAAATTAAATTAATTCCAAATAAATCAATCAAAAAAGCCATTAACAATTTAAATGCTTTGAAAGAATAAATAATAAATAGTATGGTTAAATTTATTATGTTTTTTTTACAAAATGTATCCAATGTTGAAGTAACATTGAAAGAGTGCGATGTTTTAAATTTTTTTTTCAGTTTCAAATAAAAAAATAAAGTTTATATCCCAAACATTTTCATATTTGAAATTAAACTCTTAGTGAAAATTAAGGAGTTTAATTTTTATTTGAACATTTTAAAAATTTAACAAGACGTCTTTTTTAAGTTAAGATAATTTATTTTTTTTTATCTGTTCCGAGCTAATGCTTCTTTTAAATGTGTACTAATAACAACAACATTTTAAATAAAAAGTTTAAAATTAAAAAAGCACACGTAAGCCAAAAGTCAGGAAAGGAAAAGCACAAGTGAACCAAAATAAAAAGCACGCAGTTTTGTCAAATGGACTCAAATTTTTTGCTTGAAACAACTGGCCAACGTTTGGGCAAGGTGTCGTATCTGGGCACTCAAAAACTTTGCATGAATGGTGTGGTAATATTTCGAAATTCGTCCTGGAGCTTTCAAATCATGTGAAACTTCTAGAAGAAAGAGAAAAGGAGAAAGACATTGAAATAAATAAACTGAAATCTGAATTGTCAGCAGCAAATAAAACAGCAAACTCATCCAACAACAGTAGCAAGTGGATTCAAACGGTAAAACAAGGAACAAAAATGCTAAAAAACCAGCGGATCAGATAGCTGTATAAAATGTAACCATAAGCGAAATGAATGAAAGAAATAGAAGAAAAAAAATGTGATTATTTATGGTGTGCCAGAATCAAAGAAAGAGATTTTAGCAGACAAGAAAGCAGAAGATGAAGCAAAAATCAATGAAATTATATCCACTATTGGAAAAAGTGATATCAAGCCAGCGTATTCGAGACGTTTGAGATCTAAAGACCAAAGTAAACCAGGACCAATTCTAGTAGAACTCAAAGAAGAAGCAAACAGAAATCCACTACTACTAGCAGCGAAAAAGTTGAGAGATTCAAATATTTTCAAATCTGTTTATCTTAGTCCAGATTTGACTGAAACCGAAAGAGCTTTAGACTATGAATTGAGAAAACAAAGAAATAAAGCAAATAATGGTCTTTCACAAGACTCGCCCTTTCGATATGCCATCCGTGGAAATCAGATCGTCAAATTCAAGAAGCAATAATCGTTCATCAGAAGCGCCATCACGTGTAGATAGTCTCGAATCTTTAAAATGTATGTATTTAAATGCTACTTCTTTGGACAATAAACTAGATGAATTCAGTGTTGTTATTGAAACATATAGCCCACAAATTGTAGCAGTTAGTGAGACTTGGTTCAAGAGCATCTCAATTACGAACGTTAAAGGATACAATTTGTACAGAAAGGACAGAAGTGATGGACGCAGAGGCGGTGGTGTATGTCTCTACATTAATGAAAAAATCGACTCATTTGAATTAAATGATGCAGGTTTTAATTTAAGTAAAATAGAACAAATTTGGGTAGTAGTTAATTTTTACTGTGAAAAATATTTAGTTGGCTGTCTTTATAGGCCAAACGATTTTGTTGATATGAACGATTTCGATTTAGACTTCAAACAGGCTAAAGACTATGTGGTCGAGAGAGGTTATAAGGATCTTCTAATAATGGGTGACTTTAACTTTCCATCAATAATCTGGTCAAATGGCTGTGTGTCAGAAATCTTAAACGAAAATGGACTCGAACATAAATTCAGAGAGACACTAAGCGATACTTTTCTTTATCAGCATGTAAATATCCCAACTTTTCAAATGTCAAACGAAAAAGCTGTCAACACTTTGGATTTGATTTTCACGACGACTAATGGTCAGTTAACTGTCATTGTTCAACTTTTCAATTATTCAAATAATTGTGTTTCTTTCTTCAACTTTCTTCAATTTTTCAATTTTTATCAATATAAAAATCCTTTCAATTATTTCAATTATTCAACTATTACAGTTATTCAACTTTCTTCAAATTTCTTCAACTTTTCAATTTTTATCAATATAAAAATCCTTTCAATTATTTCAATTATTCAACTATTTAAGTTATTCAACTTTCTTCAACTTTTCAATTTTTATCAATATAAAAATCCTTTCAATTATTTCAATTATTCAACTATTAAAGTTATTCAACTTTCTTCAACTTTCTTCAACTTTTCAATTTTTATCAATATAAAAATCCTTTCAATTATTTCAATTATTCTCCTATTAAAGTTATTCAACTTTCTTCAACTTTTCAATTTTTATCAATATAAAAATCCTTTCAATTATTTCAATTATTCAACTATTACAGTTATTCAACTTACTTCAAATTTCTTCAACTTTTCAATTTTTATCAATATAAAAATCCTTTCAATTATTTCAATTATTCAACTATTAAAGTTATTCAACTTTCTTCAACTTTTCAATTTTTATCAATATAAAAATCCTTTCAATTATTTCAATTATTCAACTATTAAAGTTATTCAACTTTCTTCAACTTTCTTCAAATTTTCAATTTTTATCAATATAAAAATCTTTTCAATTATTTCAATTATTCAACTATTACGTTTATTCAACATTCTTCAACTTTTTCAATTTTTATCAAATCAAGGTTTCAGGTCAAAAATTTTTAACTTCCTTTAATTCCATAAATAATTTATGGAAAAATTAAATTTCTTTTCTTTCAAAATTCTAATTGTTTATTGTTAAGTCTAAATTTGTAATTTATATTCTAAATGTTAATATTTATACTTTTGTGAATAAAATATATTTAGACAATTATTATTAGATTTAATCTTTCTAAATCCTTTTATTAGAGTTTATTATTTGGCCTATATATTCATAATTTAGTCATATATTCAGAATTAAATTTTATATATTAAATATACTAAAAGGTTAGATTTATTAATTATTTAGTATTTCTTTCCTTAAATGAAACGAGTCTATCAGAAAAAAATTAAAAATGACTTTTTTTAAATTATAAATAAGTTAAAGATGATTACATATCTTTTAAATGCTACCATCATAATCGAGGTATGGACAATATTTTATTAAAAGCAATTATAAAACAATTCATATATTATTAATTTCAACTAATTTTTATTCGATTCAACTCTGGAATTATTCGGTAATTGAAATATTAAACTTTAGGATTATTCGATTATTCAACTCTAGGATTATTTGATTATTCGAAAATTTTTAGTTTAAATTGATTTTTATATCGAATGAATTTGTTACGAAATTAAACTAAAATCTAACCCTTTTAATTTAATAAGCCGAAACCCTAAACTGGGGCTGCGCCCCAGACCCCGTCCAAATCTCAGTTTGTTAAAACAAAATTAACCCTAAAATTAACCCTAATTTGACAAAGCTCAAGATGACTAGCGTCGTCTTTCGCTTAGTCAAACTATGGTTAATTTTCTTTAACTAAAATTATATTGAAATCATTTGAAATTAATACAATCATTTATTGTTCTGATGAATATTTTTGTTTTCATTTCATAAAATAAAACGATAAAGTCAATAGTCAATATATCCAACAATCATATCTTGATTAGTCAAATAATCCAATAATCGAATAATCCTAGTATGAAAAATTGAATAATCGAATAATCCTATAGTTGAATAATCAAATTATTTATTAATTGGTAAATATAGAATTTTGTCCATGACTTTCATAATAAGATCAAAATCTTTTAATAAAAATCGTTTAATTGAAGGGAAAAAGTGTTAAATTAACGTTTTTATGCCATTGAAAAAAAATTAAAAAAATTTAGGAAAGTTGAAGAATGTTGAATAACTGTAAAAGTTGTATAATTGAAAAAATTGAAGCCGTTTTTATATTGATAAAATTGAAAAAGTTGAAAAAGTTGAATAATTGTAATAGTTGAATAATTGAAATAATTGAATGAGTTTTATGAATAAGGATTGAAAAAGTTGAAGAAAGTTGGACATTTGGAATAGTTGAATAATTGAAATAATTGGAAGGATTTTTATAATGATAAAAATTGAAAAGTTGAATAACTGAAATAGTTGAATAATTGAAATAATTGAAAGGATTTTAATATTGATAAAGATTGAAAAGTTGAAGAAAGTTGAAGAAAGTTGAAGAAAGTTGAATAACTGTAATAGTTGAATAATTGAAATAATTGAGAAAATTATTAAATACAAATAGACCCAAAGTTGAAAAAACATTTTTCAAATTTGAATAATTTATCAAATTGCCCATGAATGTTCACGACTCAGCCAGGCAGTGTGTATGCAATCGATACAAAATTTGTTCTTGGCAACATTAATAAAGGATATTTGGTTATCTTTTTCAATTTTTTTCTCAAAAACAAGGTTAGTAAGGAATCAAATAACTGTAAAAAATTTATTTATAATAAATCTGAATTTGGAAAAATTTCTCATTTTCCATCAAATATTGATTGGGTGCACCTATTTGAGAATTTAAATATTCAGGAAATGTACAATGAGTTAATTTTCTATGTCTGCGAAGCTAGTAATAGATTCATTCCAGTGACGGATGGCTCTAAAAAGAAAAGTATCTCAAAACCTCGGATAACAAATGAACTCAAGGTCTTAATTAGAGATAAAAAGAATCTTAGATATAGGAACTGTGCATCTAAATGGAAGGATATGAATCTATCTAGTGATTACAAGCGTATCTGTAAATTAGTCTTATCAGAAATAAAAAGAGCCAGACTAACTTATGAACAGAATTTAGTTGAAAAAGCTAAGAAGAATCCAAAAATATTGTACAAATACCTAAATGATCAACAAGTTATCAAAGAATCTATCAAAGCATTAAAAAAGTCAAACAATGAATTAACGCAAGAACCGAAAGAGATATCAAATCTTCTTAATAAATGTTTTCAAGATGTTTTTGTTATTGAACAAGATGGTGAGCTTCCTCCTTTTGAAGTTGAATTTAATGAAAACTGGTCAGAATATATTGACATTGAGCCAAATGACATTAGTTATAAAATGGTTTTCAAAAAATTACAAGACCTGAATCAAAATAAATCATGTGGTGTAGACAAGATTCATCCGTTATTGCTAAAAAACTGTGCAGAAGCCTTTACTGTTCCTTTAACTTTGATTTTCAGAGAATCATTATCGAATAGTCAGCTTCCAATTCAATTCAGATCAGCAAATATTACTCCATTGTATAAAAAAGGTGATAAATCAACGGCAAGCAATTATCGTCCTGTGTCTTTAACTTCAATTCCTTGCAAAATTATGGAAAGCATAATAAGAACCAAAATGGAAGACTATCTTTATAAGAATAATATTATATCTAAAGAACAGCATGGATTTGTTAAGAAAAAGTCATGTACATCTAATCTTCTGGAAACGCTAGATTTCATCTCAATGAGTCTAGACAAAAGTATTCCTGTTGATGTGATTCTGCTAGATTTTGCGAAAGCATTTGATACTGTTCCGCACAGACGACTAATAGCTAAATTGAAAGCGTATGGCTTTGATGGTCTGACACTAAAATGGATTGAAGCTTTCTTGAAAAATAGAAGACAACGAGTTATTCAAGGTGAAATTTTGTCGGATTGGGTTGAGATTTTTAGCGGTGTACCACAAGGGCCAGTGATTGGTCCACTATTGTTCGTTTTGTATATCAATGATCTACTTAAAGGAATAGAGAATGTTGTGAAATTGTATGCAGATGATACTAAAATACTCTCGCAAACGGTATTAGAAATAAGCGCCGCGAAACTACAATCAGATTTAGATTTAATTCTCAAGTGGACTCAAGATTGGCTACTTCTCTTCAACACATCAAAATGTGTGGTTATGCATTATTGTCATAAAAACAAAAAATTTCCTTATTTTATTAATGGTAAGCTATTAGCAACGTCAGAAACCGAAAGAGATCTTGGAGTTATTTTCAATACAAATCTTAAATGGAAAAATCAAGTGAAAGAGGCTACAAACAAAGCAAATCAAATGTTAGGTCGCATCAGGAAGTTATTCGCTCGTTTTGATTTTAAGTTATTAAGATCTTTGTATTTAACTTTTGTTCGTCCTCTTTTGAAATTTGCGGTGCCTGTATGGTCTCCAATTCTTAAGTCTGACTGTGAGAATGTTGAAAGGATTCAACGCAGAGCTACGAAATTTGTTTCGTCAATTAGAAACAAACCGTATGAAAGCAGATTGAAGGCTTTGAACATTCCAAATCTGGTGGAAAGAAGAAAAAGAGGTGATCTAATTCAATTATACAAGTTCATGCATGGAATAGAATCGGTTGAAAAAAGCAACAATTTTAATGTCACAAAAAACTAAGGAAGAGGTCACTGCCTCAAATATCACAAAGAAATATCGAAGCTCCAACATAGAGATAACTTTTTTTTCAACAGAACCGCTAACAAATGGAACTCGCTGCCAAATGAATTAGGTGAAGCCCCCAATGTTAACAGCTTTAAAGCAGGCATTGATTGCTGGATGAGCAGCAATCAATCACATCAGCTGTCTTAGTGTGCCTTATCAGCACACTCGCTGGCTAGCCAGCTACAGTCAAAACTACTACTACTACTACTACTAATAGTTCACTAAACCCGAGAAAAAGAATTTTTCTCATTTATTTGAATTTCACGGCACCTTTTGATTAGATATTTGAACTAGCAAAATTAAAATCAAAAAGTCAAATCAAAATACATATTTGAAATGTAGTTCTGGCAAGAAATTAAAATTAAATAAATAATATAATGAACTGTTTTTGAAAGGAAAAAAATGCATTATATATTTCTTATCTAAAAAATAATGGTCGAAAATTCATTTGTTAAGTTTATTTTGTAAAAAAAAGTCATTTTCTTTTTGCCAAAATTGACATTTGTGTTTGGAAATCAATTAAATTAAATAATTTTGCAGAAAGATGAGTCCAAGACCTTTCATTTAATATGTAATTCTATATGAACTCGTTTTTCCTCAATTAATAGTAAAATGTCAAAATTTCAATAAAAAAATAGTAGGAAGGTAAATAAAAAAAAATTATTCCAATATAATTAATTAAATGTCATCCTCGCAGACGACATTTTAAACATAACTTTTTAAATAAAATTGAATTTTAAAAAATAAAAAATTTTAATTTTTTCTTATTTAATTTACAATTTTGGACATGATTTTAAGAATTGTTAAAATATTTATGATCACAAGTTTTGGATCACATGGAAAGAATATTGGAATAAAATTTAGCTAATGCTTCTTTTAAATGTGTACTAATAGTTCACTAAACCCGAGGAAAAGAATTTTTCTCATTTATTTGAATTTCACAGCACCTATTGATTAGATATTTGAACTAGCAAAATTAAAAACAAAAAGTCAAATCTTTCTAAATATTTTCAATCCAAAACCATGTTCCTCTTTAAAAAAATATTAATAATGTAACTTCTTAGACAATCTGAATTAATAAGTTATATATTGTATATTAAAAACTTACCTTATAAATTTGTTTTCCTTTCCTCTTCTTATCCTCTTCTCCGCTATTCCTCTTTTTTTTCCTCTTACTTTTCCTTGTCCTGTGGTGAACTAGGTGAACTTGAAGTTCACCTAATTTATAGGTGGACCAAAATTGAATAAGGTGATCAAACGTCAAATTAGGTGAAAAACTTTCAGACTTTTTTTGTTGGGAAAAAATAGATTCATCTATTTCGCAAATTTTACCTACTCCGTCCAATTTAAATTTTTTATCTAATTATTTTTTTATTCTATTTATTTTTAAATTTTTTTATCAATTGAATTATTATTTTTTTAATATGACCTTTCTTTTTTCTAAATAGATGAAAAAAAAATCAAAAAAGGTGAACAGTTTTTAGATAAGATGAACTAATAGTTCAAAAAAGTGAGAACAAGAATTGCTCCAGTAATAGGTGAATAATCACCTAACCGGCTTAAATTAATTATGCTAGCTAAAAAACTCAAAATGCTAGGTTAATAAAAAAATTCGCTTAGTAAAAAAATTAATTTGCTAGGTAGGTAAAAAACTAAGTACTATATCAAGGGTATGACTTGATTAAACTAGCTAGTTCTACTTTTTAACCTTCGATGAGGTTGTGAAGTTCGTTTCAATTCTGTTATTTCAATTCAGAAAAACTTGAATAACTTTTTTACTAAAAGAGATAATTTAGTTCTAAAAGATACAAATTTGCTTAATTATAAGCAAATTTGCTTAATTCAGTAAAATAAGTCTGCAAAATACTCTGCGATTTTCTGCATTTTGCACGCCATTAAAAAGTATTCTAATCAACTTTGCAAGTACATTACAGAGTTTTTACAGACATATATTTTCGGATTAAGAAAAGTTGCTTAAACATTAAGCATTTTACAGAACTAAATTATTTCTTATGGTAAAAAGTTATTCAACTTTTCCTAATTTAAACGATCGAATTGAAATGAACTTCGCAACCCCTTTTTATTTTTTTATTTATTCGTTTCAAAATGAATGTCTTTTATTAGAAGTAAATTTTAAGAGAATGAAAAAATAGTGAATTATTAAATGGCTCTTATCAAGATAAATTATCTGATAATTTGATTTTCATTTATAAATAGTTTATTTACAAGATTTTTTTCATTAAGAAATCTCGTTGCATTAATAAATCTTGATTTGAAGGCAATGTTAAGTTTTAGTAAAAAAATTTTCAATATATAAAGTAAAAACGTTAAAAAATGTTTTTCAATTGTGCAAAAATGGTTCTATAAAGAGTACAATATTGTAAAGATTTGTTAAATCGAATTCCAAGGTATTGTGAATTTAAAATACAAATTGAACAAATATTTTTCATTTTTTAATAAATTAAAATTAAAATTAATAAAAAATATTGCAACATAATGCAGCATACTTTGATGCATCTTTTGTACCTAAAATAATTTTTCTCATACAAAAAATGACAAAATTAAAGAATCAATAAGATTTGAATAGATTTTTGATTTAATTTACTAAAAAATAAAAACAAAAATTTTATTTTAGGTCAAAAAGGTGCAGCAAAGTTTGTTGCACTATGTTACAGTGTCTTTTTAAATATTTTTATTAACTTTAATTTTTATTTATCAAAAAATGAAGAATTTTTGTTCAATTTGTGTTTGAAATTCACAAAATTAATTTCCAAGTTCTGCAAAAACTTTGTAATTTATTACATTTTTTAATCAAAAATATTTTGATGGTGTACATTTTACAGAAAATTGCAGAGTTTTTGCAGATCTTGGAGCGTTTTTATTTTATGTTCTGTAATTTTGTACTAAAATTTCATAAGACTGATTTGAATTGATAAGCTGCTTCTAGAATATTTATCACCATGTATTCTTCAACTTTCAATTTTATCAATATAAAAATCCTTTCAATTATTTCAATTATTCAACTATTACAGTTATTCAACTTACTTCAAATTTCTTCAACTTTTCAATTTTATCAATATAAAAATCCTTTCAATTATTTCAATTATTCAACTATTAAAGTTATTCACTTTCTTCAACTTTTCAATTTTTATCAATATAAAAATCCTTTCAATTATTTCAATTATTCAACTATTAAAGTTATTCAACTTTCTTCAACTTTCTTCAAATTTTCAATTTTTATCAATATAAAAATCTTTTCAATTATTTCAATTATTCAACTATTACTTTTATTCAACATTCTTCAACTTTTTCAATTTTATCAAATCAAGGTTTCAGGTCAAAATTTTTAACTTCCTTTAATTCCATAAATAATTTATGGAAAAATTAAATTTCTTTTCTTTCAAAATTCTAATTGTTTATTGTTAAGTCTAAATTTGTAATTTATTTGTAATGTTAATATTTATACTTTTGTGAATAAAATATATTTAGACAATTATTATTAGATTTAATCTTTCTAAATCCTTTTATTAGAGTTATTATTTGGCCTATATATTCATAATTTAGTCATATATTCAGAATTAAATTTTATATATTAAATATACTAAAAGGTTAGATTTATTAATTATTTAGTATTTCTTTCCTTAAATGAAACGAGTCTATCAGAAAAAAAATTAAAAATGACTTTTTTTAAATTATAAATAAGTTAAAGATGATTACATATCTTTTAAATGCTACCATCATAATCGAGGTATGGACAATATTTTATTAAAAGCAATTATAAAACAATTCATATATTATTAATTTCAACTAATTTTTATTCGATTCAACTCTGGAATTATTCGGTAATTGAAATATTAAACTTTAGGATTATTCGATTATTCAACTCTAGGATTATTTGATTATTCGAAAATTTTTAGTTTAAATTGATTTTTATATCGAATGAATTTGTTACGAAATTAAACTAAAATCTAACCCTTTTAATTTAATAAGCCGAAACCCTAAACTGGGGCTGCGCCCCAGACCCCGTCCAAATCTCAGTTTGTTAAAACAAAATTAACCCTAAAATTAACCCTAATTTGACAAAGCTCAAGATGACTAGCGTCGTCTTTCGCTTAGTCAAACTATGGTTAATTTTCTTTAACTAAAATTATATTGAAATCATTTGAAATTATACAATCATTTATTGTTCTGATGAATATTTTTGTTTTCATTTCATAAAATAAAACGATAAAGTCAATAGTCAATATATCCAACAATCATATCTTGATTAGTCAAATAATCCAATAATCGAATAATCCTAGTATGAAAAATTGAATAATCGAATAATCCTATAGTTGAATAATCAAATTATTTATTAATTGGTAAATATAGAATTTTGTCCATGACTTTCATAATAAGATCAAAATCTTTTAATAAAAATCGTTTAATTGAAGGGAAAAAGTGTTAAATTAACGTTTTTATGCCATTGAAAAAAAATTAAAAAAATTTAGGAAAGTTGAAGAATGTTGAATAACTGTAAAAGTTGTATAATTGAAAAAATTGAAGCCGTTTTTATATTGATAAAAATTGAAAAAGTTGAAAAAGTTGAATAATTGTAATAGTTGAATAATTGAAATAATTGAATGAGTTTTATGAATAAGGATTTGAAAAAGTTGAAGAAAGTTGGACATTTGGAATAGTTGAATAATTGAAATAATTGGAAGGATTTTTATAATGATAAAAATTGAAAAGGTTGAATACTGAAATAGTTGAATAATTGAAATAATTGAAAGGATTTTAATATTGATAAAGATTGAAAAGTTGAAGAAAGTTGAAGAAAGTTGAAGAAAGTTGAATAACTGTAATAGTTGAATAATTGAAATAATTGAGAAAATTATTAAATACAAATAGACCCAAAGTTGAAAAAACATTTTCAAATTTGAATAATTTATCAAATTGCCCATGAATGTTCACGACTCAGCCAGGCAGTGTGTATGCAATCGATACAAAATTTGTTCTTGGCAACATAATAAAGGATATTTGGTTATCTTTTTCAATTTTGTTCTCAAAAACAAGGTTAGTAAGGAATCAAATAACTGTAAAAAATTTATTTATAATAAATCTGAATTTGGAAAAATTTCTCATTTTCCATCAAATATTGATTGGGTGCACCTATTTGAGAATTTAAATATTCAGGAAATGTACAATGAGTTAATTTTCTATGTCTGCGAAGCTAGTAATAGATTCATTCCAGTGACGGATGGCTCTAAAAAGAAAAGTATCTCAAAACCTCGGATAACAAATGAACTCAAGGTCTTAATTAGAGATAAAAAGAATCTTAGATATAGGAACTGTGCATCTAAATGGAAGGATATGAATCTATCTAGTGATTACAAGCGTATCTGTAAATTAGTCTTATCAGAAATAAAAAGAGCCAGACTAACTTATGAACAGAATTTAGTTGAAAAAGCTAAGAAGAATCCAAAAATATTGTACAAATACCTAAATGATCAACAAGTTATCAAAGAATCTATCAAAGCATTAAAAAAGTCAAACAATGAATTAACGCAAGAACCGAAAGAGATATCAAATCTTCTTAATAAATGTTTTCAAGATGTTTTTGTATTGAACAAGATGGTGAGCTTCCTCCTTTTGAAGTTGAATTTAATGAAAACTGGTCAGAATATATTGACATTGAGCCAAATGACATTAGTTATAAAATGGTTTTCAAAAAATTACAAGACCTGAATCAAAATAAATCATGTGGTGTAGACAAGATTCATCCGTTATTGCTAAAAAACTGTGCAGAAGCCTTTACTGTTCCTTTAACTTTGATTTTCAGAGAATCATTATCGAATAGTCAGCTTCCAATTCAATTCAGATCAGCAAATATTACTCCATTGTATAAAAAAGGTGATAAATCAACGGCAAGCAATTATCGTCCTGTGTCTTTAACTTCAATTCCTTGCAAAATTATGGAAAGCATAATAAGAACCAAAATGGAAGACTATCTTTATAAGAATAATATTATATCTAAAGAACAGCATGGATTTGTTAAGAAAAAGTCATGTACATCTAATCTTCTGGAAACGCTAGATTTCATCTCAATGAGTCTAGACAAAAGTATTCCTGTTGATGTGATTCTGCTAGATTTGCGAAAGCATTTGATACTGTTCCGCACAGACGACTAATAGCTAAATTGAAAGCGTATGGCTTTGATGGTCTGACACTAAAATGGATTGAAGCTTTCTTGAAAAATAGAAGACAACGAGTTATTCAAGGTGAAATTTTGTCGGATTGGGTTGAGATTTTTAGCGGTGTACCACAAGGGCCAGTGATTGGTCCACTATTGTTCGTTTTGTATATCATGATCTACTTAAAGGAATAGAGAATGTTGTGAAATTGTATGCAGATGATACTAAAATACTCTCGCAAACGGTATTAGAAATAAGCGCCGCGAAACTACAATCAGATTTAGATTTAATTCTCAAGTGGACTCAAGATTGGCTACTTCTCTTCAACACATCAAAATGTGTGGTTATGCATTATGTCATAAAAACAAAAAATTTCCTTATTTTATTAATGGTAAGCTATTAGCAACGTCAGAAACCGAAAGAGATCTTGGAGTTATTTTCAATACAAATCTTAAATGGAAAAATCAAGTGATAGAGGCTACAAACAAAGCAAATCAAATGTTAGGTCGCATCAGGAAGTATTCGCTCGTTTTGATTTAAGTTATTAAGATCTTTGTATTTAACTTTTGTTCGTCCTCTTTTGAATTTGCGGTGCCTGTATGGTCTCCAATTCTTAAGTCTGACTGTGAGAATGTTGAAAGGATTCAACGCAGAGCTACGAAATTTGTTTCGTCAATTAGAAACAAACCGTATGAAAGCAGATTGAAGGCTTTGAACATTCCAAATCTGGTGGAAAGAAGAAAAAGAGGTGATCTAATTCAATTATACAAGTTCATGCATGGAATAGAATCGGTTGAAAAAAGCAACAATTTTAATGTCACAAAAAACAAGGAAGAGGTCACTGCCTCAAATATCACAAAGAAATATCGAGCTCCAACATAGAGATAATTTTTTTCAACAGAACCGCTAACAATGGAACTCGCTGCCAAATGAATTAGGTGAAGCCCCCAATGTTAACAGCTTTAAAGCAGGCATTGATTGCTGGATGAGCAGCAATCAATCACATCAGCTGTCTTAGTGTGCCTTATCAGCACACTCGCTGGCTAGCCAGCTACAGTCAAAACTACTACTACTACTACTACTAATAGTTCACTAAACCCGAGAAAAAGAATTTTTCTCATTTATTTGAATTTCACGGCACCTTTTGATTAGATATTTGAACTAGCAAAATTAAAATCAAAAAGTCAAATCAAAATACATATTTGAAATGTAGTTCTGGCAAGAAATTAAATTAAATAAATAATATAATGAACTGTTTTTGAAAGGAAAAAAATGCATTATATATTTCTTATCTAAAAAATAATGGTCGAAAATTCATTTGTTAAGTTTATTTTGTAAAAAAAAAGTCATTTTCTTTTTGCCAAAATTGACATTTGTGTTTGGAAATCAATTAAATTAAATAATTTTGCAGAAAGATGAGTCCAAGACCTTTCATTTAATATGTAATTCTATATGAACTCGTTTTTCCTCAATTAATAGTAAAATGTCAAAATTTCAATAAAAAAATAGTAGGAAGGTAAATAAAAAAAAATTATTCCAATAATTAATTAAATGTCATCCTCGCAGACGACATTTTAAACATAACTTTTTAAATAAAATTGAATTTTAAAAATAAAAAATTTTAATTTTTTCTTATTTAATTTACAATTTTGGACATGATTTTAAGAATTGTTAAATATTTATGATCACAAGTTTTGGATCACATGGAAAGAATATTGGAATAAAATTTAGCTAATGCTTCTTTTAAATGTGTACTAATAGTTCACTAAACCCGAGGAAAAGAATTTTTCTCATTTATTTGAATTTCACAGCACCTATTGATTAGATATTTGAACTAGCAAAATTAAAAAAAAAGTCAAATCTTTCTAAATATTTTCAATCCAAAACCATGTTCCTCTTTAAAAAATATTAATAATGTAACTTCTTAGACAATCTGAATTAATAAGTTATATATTGTATATTAAAAACTTACCTTATAAATTTGTTTTCCTTTCCTCTTCTTATCCTCTTCTCCGCTATTCCTTTTTTTTTCCTCTTACTTTTCCTTGTCCTGTGGTGAACTAGGTGAACTTGAAGTTCACCTAATTTTATAGGTGGACCAAAATTGAATAAGGTGATCAAACGTCAAATTAGGTGAAAAACTTTCAGACTTTTTTTGTTTGGGAAAAAATAGATTCATCTATTTCGCAAATTTTACCTACTCCGTCCAATTTAAATTTTTTATCTAATTATTTTTTTATTCTATTTATTTTTAAATTTTTTTTATCAATTGAATTATTTTTTTTTAATATGACCTTTCTTTTTTTCTAAATAGATGAAAAAAAATCAAAAAGGTGAACAGTTTTTAGATAAGATGAACTAATAGTTCAAAAAAGTGAGAACAAGAATTGCTCCAGTAATAGGTGAATAATCACCTAACCGGCTTAAATTAATTATGCTAGCTAAAAAACTCAAAATGCTAGGTTAATAAAAAAATTCGCTTAGTAAAAAAATTAATTTGCTAGGTGTAAAAAACTAAGTACTATATCAAGGGTATGACTTGATTAAACTAGCTAGTTCTACTTTTTAACCTTCGATGAGGTTGTGAAGTTCGTTTCAATTCTGTTATTTCAATTCAGAAAAACTTGAATAACTTTTTTACTAAAAGAGATAATTTAGTTCTAAAAGATACAAATTTGCTTAATTATAAGCAAATTTGCTTAATTCAGTAAAATAAGTCTGCAAAATACTCTGCGATTTTCTGCATTTTGCACGCCATTAAAAAGTATTCTAATCAACTTTGCAAGTACATTACAGAGTTTTTACAGACATATATTTTCGGATTAAGAAAAGTTGCTTAAACATTAAGCATTTTACAGAACTAAATTATTTCTTATGGTAAAAAGTTATTCAACTTTTCCTAATTTAAACGATCGAATTGAAATGAACTTCGCAACCCCTTTTTATTTTTTTATTTATTCGTTTCAAAATGAATGTCTTTTATTAGAAGTAAATTTTAAGAGAATGAAAAAATAGTGAATTATTAAATGGCTCTTATCAAGATAAATTATCTGATAATTTGATTTTCATTTATAATAGTTTATTTACAAGATTTTTTCATTAAGAAATCTCGTTGCATTAATAAATCTTGATTTGAAGGCAATGTTAAGTTTTAGTAAAAAAATTTTCAATATATAAAGTAAAAACGTTAAAAATGTTTTTCAATTGTGCAAAAATGGTTCTATAAAGAGTACAATATTGTAAAGATTTGTTAAATCGAATTCCAAGGTATTGTGAATTTAAAATACAAATTGAACAAATATTTTCATTTTTTAATAAATTAAAATTAAAATTAATAAAAAATATTGCAACATAATGCAGCATACTTTGATGCATCTTTTGTACCTAAAATAATTTTTCTCATACAAAAAATGACAAAATTAAAGAATCAATAAGATTTGAATAGATTTTTGATTTAATTTACTAAAAAATAAAAACAAAAATTTTATTTTAGGTCAAAAAGGTGCAGCAAAGTTTGTTGCACTATGTTACAGTGTCTTTTAAATATTTTTTATTAACTTTAATTTTTATTTATCAAAAAATGAAGAATTTTTGTTCAATTTGTGTTTGAAATTCACAAAATTAATTTCCAAGTTCTGCAAAAACTTTGTAATTTATTACATTTTTTAATCAAAAATATTTTGATGGTGTACATTTTACAGAAAATTGCAGAGTTTTTGCAGATCTTGGAGCGTTTTTATTTTATGTTCTGTAATTTTTGTACTAAAATTTCATAAGACTGATTTGAATTGATAAGCTGCTTCTAGAATATTTATCACCATGTATTCTTCAACTTTTCAATTTTTATCAATATAAAATCCTTTCAATTATTTCAATTATTCAACTATTACAGTTATTCAACTTACTTCAAATTTCTTCAACTTTTCAATTTTTATCAATATAAAAATCCTTTCAATTATTTCAATTATTCAACTATTAAAGTTATTCAACTTTCTTCAACTTTTCAATTTTTATCAATATAAAAATCCTTTCAATTATTTCAATTATTCAACTATTAAAGTTATTCAACTTTCTTCAACTTTCTTCAAATTTTCAATTTTTATCAATATAAAAATCTTTTCAATTATTTCAATTATTCAACTATTACTTTATTCAACATTCTTCAACTTTTTCAATTTTTATCAAATCAAGGTTTCAGGTCAAAAATTTTTAACTTCCTTTAATTCCATAAATAATTTATGGAAAAATTAAATTTCTTTTCTTTCAAAATTCTAATTGTTTATTGTTAAGTCTAAATTTGTAATTTATTTGTAATGTTAATATTTATACTTTTGTGAATAAAAATATATTTAGACAATTATTATTAGATTTAATCTTTCTAAATCCTTTATTAGAGTTTATTATTTGGCCTATATATTCATAATTTAGTCATATATCAGAATTAAATTTTATATATTAAATATACTAAAAGGTTAGATTTATTAATTATTTAGTATTTCTTTCCTTAAATGAAACGAGTCTATCAGAAAAAAATTAAAAATGACTTTTTTTAAATTATAAATAAGTTAAAGATGATTACATATCTTTTAAATGCTACCATCATAATCGAGGTATGGACAATATTTTATTAAAAGCAATTATAAAACAATTCATATTATTAATTTCAACTAATTTTTATTCGATTCAACTCTGGAATTATTCGGTAATTGAAATATTAAACTTTAGGATTATTCGATTATTCAACTCTAGGATTATTTGATTATTCGAAAATTTTTAGTTTAAATTGATTTTTATATCGAATGAATTTGTTACGAAATTAAACTAAAATCTAACCCTTTTAATTTAATAAGCCGAAACCCTAAACTGGGGCTGCGCCCCAGACCCCGTCCAAATCTCAGTTTGTTAAAACAAAATTAACCCTAAAATTAACCCTAATTTGACAAAGCTCAAGATGACTAGCGTCGTCTTTCGCTTAGTCAAACTATGGTTAATTTTCTTTAACTAAAATTATATTGAAATCATTTGAAATTAATACAATCATTTATTGTTCTGATGAATATTTTTGTTTTCATTTCATAAAAAAAACGATAAAGTCAATAGTCAATATATCCAACAATCATATCTTGATTAGTCAAATAATCAATAATCGAATAATCCTAGTATGAAAAATTGAATAATCGAATCATATTGAGTTCATCTCATGTTAAAAAAGACATAGAAAATCTTTAATTTATTATAATTTATTCAGCGAAATATTGTTATTTTTCTAGAGTCGAATTTTATTGGTTTAAAAAATTTAAAGTGAAAAAAAAAATACAGGTCATGAGAAAAGTTAATTGATTGCTTAATTAGAGTGATTCATGAAATGACCCATCCGAAATTATGATGTAGCCAATAAAAATCCGCTAGTTGCTTGATTGATTTTTTAATAATGTATAATTAGCTTTTTTAATCCGATAATCCACCAATAGGAAGATATTACCATCATAGGTAAATTTTACTCTGCAAATTAAAAAATTCTATCTTTCATTCGACTCAATATGTAATCCTATAGTTGAATAATCAAATTATTATTAATTGGTAAATATAGAATTTTGTCCATGACTTTCATAATAAGATCAAAATCTTTTAATAAAAATCGTTTAATTGAAGGGAAAAAGTTTAAATTAACGTTTTTATGCCATTGAAAAAATTAAAAAAATTTAGGAAAGTTGAAGAATGTTGAATAACTGTAAAAGTTGTAATTGAAAAATTGAAGCCGTTTTTATATTGATAAAAATTGAAAAAGTTGAAAAAGTTGAATAATTGTAATAGTTGAATAATTGAAATAATTGAATGAGTTTTATGAATAAGGATTGAAAAGTTGAAGAAAGTTGGACATTTGGAATAGTTGAATAATTGAAATAATTGGAAGGATTTTTATAATGATAAAATTGAAAAGTTGAATAACTGAAATAGTTGAATAATTGAATAATTGAAAGGATTTTAATATTGATAAAGATTGAAAAGTTGAAGAAAGTTGAAGAAAGTTGAAGAAAGTTGAATAACTGTAATAGTTGAATAATTGAAATAATTGAGAAATTATTAAATACAAATAGACCCAAAGTTGAAAAAACATTTTTCAAATTTGAATAATTTATCAAATTGCCCATGAATGTTCACGACTCAGCCAGGCAGTGTGTATGCAATCGATACAAAATTTGTTCTTGGCAACATTAATAAAGGATATTTGGTTATCTTTTTCAATTTTGTTCTCAAAAACAAGGTTAGTAAGGAATCAAATAACTGTAAAAAATTTATTTATAATAAATCTGAATTTGGAAAAATTTCTCATTTTCCATCAAATATTGATTGGGTGCACCTATTTGAGAATTTAAATATTCAGGAAATGTACAATGAGTTAATTTTCTATGTCTGCGAAGCTAGTAATAGATTCATTCCAGTGACGGATGGCTCTAAAAAGAAAAGTATCTCAAAACCTCGGATAACAATGAACTCAAGGTCTTAATTAGAGATAAAAAGAATCTTAGATATAGGAACTGTGCATCTAAATGGAAGGATATGAATCTATCTAGTGATTACAAGCGTATCTGTAAATTAGTCTTATCAGAAATAAAAAGAGCCAGACTAACTTATGAACAGAATTTAGTTGAAAAAGCTAAGAAGAATCCAAAATATTGTACAAATACCTAAATGATCAACAAGTTATCAAAGAATCTATCAAGCATTAAAAAAGTCAAACAATGAATTAACGCAAGAACCGAAAGAGATATCAAATCTTCTTAATAAATGTTTTCAAGATGTTTTTGTTATTGAACAAGATGGTGAGCTTCCTCCTTTTGAAGTTGAATTTAATGAAAACTGGTCAGAATATATTGACATTGAGCCAAATGACATTAGTTATAAAATGGTTTTCAAAAAATTACAAGACCTGAATCAAAATAAATCATGTGGTGTAGACAAGATTCATCCGTTATTGCTAAAAAACTGTGCAGAAGCCTTTACTGTTCCTTTAACTTTGATTTTCAGAGAATCATTATCGAATAGTCAGCTTCCAATTCAATTCAGATCAGCAAATATTACTCCATTGTATAAAAAAGTGATAAATCAACGGCAAGCAATTATCGTCCTGTGTCTTTAACTTCAATTCCTTGCAAAATTATGGAAAGCATAATAAGAACCAAATGGAAGACTATCTTTATAAGAATAATATTATATCTAAGAACAGCATGGATTTGTTAAGAAAAAGTCATGTACATCTAATCTTCTGGAAACGCTAGATTTCATCTCAATGAGTCTAGACAAAAGTATTCCTGTTGATGTGATTCTGCTAGATTTTGCGAAAGCATTTGATACTGTTCCGCACAGACGACTAATAGCTAAATTGAAAGCGTATGGCTTTGATGGTCTGACACTAAAATGGATTGAAGCTTTCTTGAAAAATAGAAGACAACGAGTTATTCAAGGTGAAATTTTGTCGGATTGGGTTGAGATTTTTAGCGGTGTACCACAATCAGTGATTGGTCCACTATTGTTCGTTTTGTATATCAATGATCTACCTAAAGGAATAGAGAATGTTGTGAAATTGTATGCAGATGATACTAAAATTTTCTCGCAAACGGTATTAGAAATAAGCGCCGCGAAACTACAATCAGATTTAGATTTAATTCTCAAGTGGACTCAAGATTGGCTACTTCTCTTCAACACATCAAAATGTGTGGTTATGCATTATGGTCATAAAAACAAAAAATTTCCTTATTTATTAATGGTAAGCTATTAGCAACGTCAGAAACCGAAAGAGATCTTGGAGTTATTTTCAATACAAATCTTAAATGGAAAAATCAAGTGAAGAGGCTACAAACAAAGCAAATCAAATGTTAGGTCGCATCAGGAAGTCATTCGCTCGTTTTGATTGTAAGTTATTAAGATCTTTGTATTTAACTTTTGTTCGTCCTCTTTTGGAATTTGCGGTGCCTGTATGGTCTCCAATTCTTAAGTCTGACTGTGAGAATGTTGAAAGGATTCAACGCAGAGCTACGAAATTTGTTTCGTCAATTAGAAACAAACCGTATGAAAGCAGATTGAAGGCTTTGAACATTCCAAATCTGGTGGAAAGAAGAAAAGAGGTGATCTAATTCAATTATACAAGTTCATGCATGGAATAGAATCGGTTGAAAAAAGCAACAATTTTAATGTCACAAAAAACCAAGGAAGAGGTCACTGCCTCAAATATCACAAAGAAATATCGAGGCTCCAACATAGAGATAACTTTTTTTTCAACAGAACCGCTAACATGGAACTCGCTGCCAAATGAATTAGTTGAAGCCCCCAATGTTAACAGCTTTAAAGCAGGCATTGATTGCTGGATGAGCAGCAATCAATCACATCAGCTGTCTTAGTGTGCCTTATCAGCACACTCGCTGGCTAGCCAGCTACAGTCAAAACTACTACTACTACTACTACTAATAGTTCACTAAACCCGAGAAAAAGAATTTTTCTCATTTATTTGAATTTCACGGCACCTTTTGATTAGATATTTGAACTAGCAAAATTAAAATCAAAAAGTCAAATCAAAATACATATTTGAAATGTAGTTCTGGCAAGAAATTAAAATTAAATAAATAATATAATGAACTGTTTTTGAAAGGAAAAAAATGCATTATATATTTCTTATCTAAAAAATAATGGTCGAAAATTCATTTGTTAAGTTTATTTTGTAAAAAAAAGTCATTTTTTTTTGCCAAAATTGACATTTGTGTTTGGAAATCAATTAAATTAAATAATTTTGCAGAAAGATGAGTCCAAGACCTTTCATTTAATATGTAATTCTATATGAACTCGTTTTTCCTCAATTAATAGTAAAATGTCAAAATTTCAATAAAAAATAGTAGGAAGGTAAATAAAAAAAAATTATTCCAATATAATTAATTAAATGTCATCCTCGCAGACGACATTTTAAACATAACTTTTTAAATAAAATTGAATTTTAAAAAATAAAAAAATTTTAATTTTTTCTTATTTAATTTACAATTTTGGACATGATTTTAAGAATTGTTAAATATTTATGATCACAAGTTTTGGATCACATGGAAAGAATATTGGAATAAAATTTAGCTAATGCTTCTTTTAAATGTGTACTAATAGTTCACTAAACCCGAGGAAAAGAATTTTTCTCATTTATTTGAATTTCACAGCACCTATTGATTAGATATTTGAACTAGCAAAATTAAAAACAAAATCAAATCTTCTCTAAATATTTTCAATCCAAAACCATGTTCCTCTTTAAAAAATATTAATGTAACTTCTTAGACAATCTGAATTAATAAGTTATATATTGTATATTAAAAACTTACCTTATAAATTTGTTTTCCTTTCCTCTTCTTATCCTCTTCTCCGCTATTCCTCTTTTTTTTCCTCTTACTTTTCCTTGTCCTGTGGTGAACTAGGTGAACTTGAAGTTCACCTAATTTTATAGGTGGACCAAAATTGAATAAGGTGATCAAACGTCAAATTAGGTGAAAAACTTTCAGACTTTTTTTGTTTGGGAAAAAATAGATTCATCTATTTCGCAAATTTTACCTACTCCGTCCAATTTAAATTTTTTATCTAATTATTTTTTTATTCTATTTATTTTTAAATTTTTTTATCAATTGAATTATTTTTTTAATATGACCTTTCTTTTTTTCTAAATAGATGAAAAAAAATCAAAAAGGTGAACAGTTTTTAGATAAGATGAACTAATAGTTCAAAAAAGTGAGAACAAGAATTGCTCCAGTAATAGGTGAATAATCACCTAACCGGCTTAAATTAATTATGCTAGCTAAAAAACTCAAAATGCTAGGTTAATAAAAAAATTCGCTTAGTAAAAAAATTAATTTGCTAGGTAGGTAAAAAACTAAGTACTATATCAAGGGTATGACTTGATTAAACTAGCTAGTTCTACTTTTTAACCTTCGATGAGGTTGTGAAGTTCGTTTCAATTCTGTTATTTCAATTCAGAAAAACTTGAATAACTTTTTTACTAAAAGAGATAATTTAGTTCTAAAAGATACAAATTTGCTTAATTATAAGCAAATTTGCTTAATTCAGTAAAATAAGTCTGCAAAATACTCTGCGATTTTCTGCATTTTGCACGCCATTAAAAAGTATTCTAATCAACTTTGCAAGTACATTACAGAGTTTTTACAGACATATATTTTCGGATTAAGAAAAGTTGCTTAAACATTAAGCATTTTACAGAACTAAATTATTTCTTATGGTAAAAAGTTATTCAACTTTTCCTAATTTAAACGATCGAATTGAAATGAACTTCGCAACCCCTTTTTATTTTTTTATTTATTCGTTTCAAAATGAATGTCTTTTATTAGAAGTAAATTTTAAGAGAATGAAAAAATAGTGAATTATTAAATGGCTCTTATCAAGATAAATTATCTGATAATTTGATTTTCATTTAAAATAGTTTATTTACAAGATTTTTTTCATTAAGAAATCTCGTTGCATTAATAAATCTTGATTTGAAGGCAATGTTAAGTTTTAGTAAAAAAATTTTCAATATATAAAGTAAAAACGTTAAAAAATGTTTTTCAATTGTGCAAAAATGGTTCTATAAAGAGTACAATATTGTAAAGATTTGTTAAATCGAATTCCAAGGTATTGTGAATTTAAAATACAAATTGAACAAATATTTTTCATTTTTTAATAAATTAAATTAAAATTAATAAAAATATTGCAACATAATGCAGCATACTTTGATGCATCTTTTGTACCTAAAATAATTTTCTCATACAAAAAATGACAAAATTAAAGAATCAATAAGATTTGAATAGATTTTTGATTTAATTTACTAAAAATAAAAACAAAAATTTTATTTTAGGTCAAAAAGGTGCAGCAAAGTTTGTTGCACTATGTTACAGTGTCTTTTTAAATATTTTTTATTAACTTTAATTTTTATTTATCAAAAAATGAAGAATTTTTGTTCAATTTGTGTTTGAAATTCACAAATTAATTTCCAAGTTCTGCAAAACTTTGTAATTTATTACATTTTTTAATCAAAAATATTTTGATGGTGTACATTTTACAGAAAATTGCAGAGTTTTTGCAGATCTTGGAGCGTTTTTATTTTATGTTCTGTAATTTTTGTACTAAAATTTCATAAGACTGATTTGAATTGATAAGCTGCTTCTAGAATATTTATCACATGTATTCTTCAACTTTTCAATTTTTATCATAAAAATCCTTTCAATTATTTCAATTATTCAACTATTACAGTTATTCAACTTACTTCAAATTTCTTCAACTTTTCAATTTTTATCAATATAAAAATCCTTTCAATTATTTCAATTATTCAACTATTAAAGTTATTCAACTTTCTTCAACTTTTCAATTTTTATCAATATAAAAATCCTTTCAATTATTTCAATTATTCAACTATTAAAGTTATTCAACTTTCTTCAACTTTCTTCAAATTTTCAATTTTTATCAATAAAAATCTTTTCAATTTTTCTTATTCAACTATTACTTTTATTCAACATTCTTCAACTTTTTCAATTTTTATCAAATCAAGGTTTCAGGTCAAAAATTTTTAACTTCCTTTAATTCCATAAATAATTTATGGAAAAATTAAATTTCTTTTCTTTCAAAATTCTAATTGTTTATTGTTAAGTCTAAATTTGTAATTTATTTGTAATGTTAATATTTATACTTTTGTGAATAAAATATATTTAGACAATTATTATTAGATTTAATCTTTCTAAATCCTTTTATTAGAGTTTATTATTTGGCCTATATATTCATAATTTAGTCATATATTCAGAATTAAATTTTATATATTAAATATACTAAAGGTTAGATTTATTAATTATTTAGTATTCTTTCCTTAAATGAAACGAGTCTATCAGAAAAAAATTAAAAATGACTTTTTTAAATTATAAATAAGTTAAAGATGATTACATATCTTTTAAATGCTACCATCATAATCGAGGTATGGACAATATTTTATTAAAAGCAATTATAAAACAATTCATATATTATTAATTTCAACTAATTTTTATTCGATTCAACTCTGGAATTATTCGGTAATTGAAATATTAAACTTTAGGATTATTCGATTATTCAACTCTAGGATTATTTGATTATTCGAAAATTTTTAGTTTAAATTGATTTTTATATCGAATGAATTTGTTACGAAATTAAACTAAAATCTAACCCTTTTAATTTAATAAGCCGAAACCCTAAACTGGGTGCGCCCCAGACCCCGTCCAAATCTCAGTTTGTTAAAACAAAATTAACCCTAAAATTAACCCTAATTTGACAAAGCTCAAGATGACTAGCGTCGTCTTTCGCTTAGTCAAACTATGGTTAATTTTCTTTAACTAAAATTATATTGAAATCATTTGAAATTAATACAATCATTTATTGTTCTGATGAATATTTTTGTTTTCATTTCATAAAATAAAACGATAAAGTCAATAGTCAATATATCAACAATCATATCTTGATTAGTCAAATAATCCAATAATCGAATAATCCTAGTATGAAAATTGAATAATCGAATCATATTGAGTTCATCTCATGTTAAGAAAGACATAGAAAATTTTTAATTTATTAAATTTATTCAGCGAAATATTGTAATTTTTCTAGAGTCGAATTTTATTGGTTTAAAAATTTAAGTGAAAAAAAAAATAAAGCTCATGAAAAAGTTAATTGATTGCTTAATAGAGTGATTCGAAGACCCATCCGAAATTATGATGTAGCACAATCCGCTAGTGCTTGATTGTTTTTGATAATGTATAATTAGCCTTTTTAATCCGATAATCCACCATAGGAAATATTACCATCATAGGTAAATTTTACTCTGCATAAATTAAAAAAATTCTATCTTCATTCGACTCAATATGTAATCCTATAGTTGAATAATCAAATTATTTATTAATTGGTAAATATAGAATTTTGTCCATGACTTTCATAATAGATCAAAATCTTTAATAAAAATCGTTTAATTGAAGGGAAAAAGTGTTAAATTAACGTTTTTATGCCATTGAAAAAAAATTAAAAAAATTTAGGAAAGTTGAAGAATGTTGAATAACTGTAAAAGTTGTATAATTGAAAAAAATTGAAGCGTTTTTATATTGATAAAAATTGAAAAAGTTGAAAAAGTTGAATAATTGTAATAGTTGAATAATTGAAATAATTGAATGAGTTTTATGAAATATTGAAAAAGTTGAAGAAAGTTGGACATTTGGAATAGTTGAATAATTGAAATATTGGAAGGATTTTATAATGATAAAATTGAAAAGTTAATAAACTGAAATAGTTGAATAATTGAAATAATTGAAAGGATTTAATATTGATAAAGATTGAAAAGTTGGAAGAAAGTTGAAGAAAGTTGAAGAAAGTTGAATAACTGTAATAGTTGAAATTGAAATAATTGAGAAAATTATTAAATACAAATAGACCCAAAGTTGAAAAAACATTTTTCAAATTTGAATAATTTATCAAATTGCCCATGATGTTCACGACTCAGCCAGGCAGTGTGTATGCAATCGATACAAAATTTGTTCTTGGCAACATTAATAAAGGATATTTGGTTATCTTTTTCAATTTTGTTCTCAAAAACAAGGTTAGTAAGGATCAAAACTGTAAAAAATTTATTTAAATAAATCTGAATTTGGAAAAATTTCTCATTTTCCATCAATATTGATTGGGTGCACCTATTTGAGAATTTAAATATTCAGGAAATGTACAATGAGTTAATTTTCTATGTCTGCGAAGCTAGTAATAGATTCATTCCAGTGACGGATGGCTCTAAAAAGAAAAGTATCTCAAAACCTCGGATAACAAATGAACTCAAGGTCTTAATTAGAGATAAAAAGAATCTTAGATATAGGAACTGTGCATCTAAATGGAAGGATATGAATCTACTAGTGATTACAAGCGTATCTGTAAATTAGTCTTATCAGAAATAAAAAGAGCCAGACTAACTTATGAACAGAATTTAGTTGAAAAACTAAGAAGAATCCAAAAATATGTACAAATACCTAAATGATCAACAAGTTATCAAAGAATCTATCAAAGCATTAAAAAGTCAAACAATGAATTAACGCAAGAACCGAAGAGATATCAAATCTTCTTAATAAATGTTTTCAAGATGTTTTTGTTATTGAACAAGATGGTGAGCTTCCTCCTTTTGAAGTTGAATTTAATGAAAACTGGTCGAATATATTGACATTGAGCCAAATGACATTAGTTATAAATGGTTTCAAAAATTACAAGACCTGAATCAAATAAATCATGTGGTGTAGACAAGATTCATCCGTTATTGCTAAAAAAACTGTGCAGAAGCCTTTACTGTTCCTTTAACTTTGATTTTCAGAGAATCATATCGAATAGTCAGCTTCCAATTCAATTCAGATCAGCAAATATTACTCCATTGTATAAAAAAGGTGATAAATCAACGGCAAGCAATTATCGTCCTGTGTCTTTAACTTCAATTCCTTGCAAAATTATGGAAAGCATAATAAGAACCAAAATGGAAGACTATCTTATAAGAATAATATTATATCTAATTAGTGGAGCTGAAATAATGACATTAATTGGCCATACAATATTGTTTGGTCACTTGCAGTTCTTTTAAATGGGATTTGGCAAGTGGGTCAGCTGATTCAACAATAAAAATAGGAAACCTAAAGATTGGAACTGAAAGAATGACTCTAGGTGGTCATTTAAGTGCTGTTTTAATACTTGCAGTTCTTAAAAATGATGATTGGCTAGCGGATCAGCTGGTACAACAATTAAAATATGGAATTTTTGATGGAAATGAAAAAATGACTTCAAATAGTCACTCAAATAGTGTTCGATCACTTGCTGTTCTCCAAAACGGTGATTTGGTTAGTGGATCATTTGATAAAAAAATTAAAATATGTAAGTTGATAGATGGTACTGTAAAAATGACTTTAAGTGGTCATTTAGATTGGATATTATCACTTTCAGTCCTTCACATTGGGTGATTTAGTAATGTGATCTGCTGTTACAACAATTAAATATGGAATTTAGTTGATGGAACTGAAAAATGACATTAAATGGTCATTCAAATTTGTTTAGATCGCTTAAAGTCCTTCAAAATGGGATTTAGTAAGTAGATCAGCTGATACAAAATTAAATATGGAATTTAGTTATGGAAATGAAAAAATGACTTTCAATTATCATTCAGGTTCTGTTTTTTCACTCGCAATTCTTGAAAATGGTGATTTGGCAAGTGGGTTCATATGATCAACAATTAAAATATGGAGCTTTTAAATGTCAATTTTAAAGAAATATTTTTAATTTTTTAAGATCTTATCTTATTCGAATACTTTAGTTTAATAATTTTCCTGGATGTTGCTTTATTAGAATTAATTAATTTTATTACAATATTTTTTTACTAAATAAAGATAACAAAATTGTTTTTTTCTTTTTTTTTTTCATTCAAGATAATTAAATAATTGTAGAACCCTGGCCCTTTAGGCCCTTTAGCCCTGGTTTGTGTGATAGTCATGCAAGCAGAAGATCGAGGGTTCGAAACCTGCTGAAAATGAAACAATTTTTAAAATATCTCTGCAGTACGGGACAAATGTTTTAACCCTTCTCATCTTAAAAATAGGGGTACCGGTTTCAACTGGGTAATAATAGCGGTATCGATATCCAACTCGATGCAGTTTCCTCTGAGTCAGGTCGGAGCCTTTGCTTAAAAAGGTACAGGAAAAGGAGATGAGCACTCTCCATTATCCACTAGGATAGAAAGGGGCATATTAGAACCCTGCTAATGTCATTACTTTCAGTAATGTGATAATTTATTACTGATTAAGATTGAAAAGAAGGTTTAATATTCTAGACACAGCATAAACCCTACAATAGTGCTAAAATTTAGAAAAAATTAAAATCTTTTTGATTGTTAATTGATCACAATTTTCAGTAATTTCGCTAAATTCAAAGATCTATCGCCTGGAGATAGTGTTAAGATGTTCGCAGATGACACAACCATTAGTCTTTCTGAAAAGGACTTAGAGATTGTATTAGCTAATTTTCAATCGTCTTTTAATATTTTAAAAGATTGGTGTTTTACAATAAGGTGATATAAATTGTTCGAAAACGTTCTGTAGATTTTTACTAAAAGAATATATTGTCCTGAAACAATACAGTTCAGTTGAATAGATATAAAGTTCAAAGAAATTAGTCTTTTAGGTTTATGATTGATATAATTTAAATTTCTCTAAACAAGCTTGTAGTATAGCTCTGGCGGTTAATAAGAAATTGTTTAGTATTAAAAGACTCTTTTTTTGTCAACTTCTGTTAAAGTTCAGTTTTTCAAAACATTTATCCTAACTTATTTTGATTATTGTTCAACACTTTTGTGTTATTTTTCTAAAGAGGCAATAATTAAATTGGCCAAAAGTTATTATTTTTCTATTTTTAAATTGTTTAAGTTCAAATTTGATTCTAAAAACTTTAATGATGTTAATAATTTTTGGAAAAATATGGCTTATATGCTTTTCAGCATAGATTTTTAGACAGAATATTATCATTTTCTTTTAAGATTTTATTCTATCATAACTCACTGAGAATTTAAAAATAGACTTCTCAAAAATGACTCGAGAAATTTAAGTTACAATTTAAGGAATAGTAAAACCTGATTGAACCGATGGCTAAAATGAACAGTGGAGAAAAACATTAGGATTTTTTTTCTCAAGATGATAAACAGCTTTGTGATCAACGATCAATGCTTAAAATTTTCAACATTCAGGCTATCAATTTATAATAATTTCAATTTGATCTTTATGACTTTGTTAAAAAATTTAAAAAATTTGATATGAATTTATCAATGTTTTTTTGTTTTCAAAATAACAGATAATTTTATTTTTTTAAAATAATGTTTTTTAATTATTAAAATTTTATTAAATTAAATATGAAGTGTTAATCAGTCGACTACGATAAGGGCACTAGCCTGTTGATTAACCTTGAAATTGTAAAAAAAAATTGTAATTTGGATCTAAATATTTCTTAATGCGAGCTATTGTTATCCACTAGAAAAAGATTTTTATTTTGATTTGAAAAACTGTGCCTTTACTTCCATTTACTTTTTGCATCTTTTGCATTTATGCTTTTTAATTGTAATTGATACTTCTTATCCCTGTTTAACAGACTTATCATTGAATCGCCTTAACCATGGTACCTTTCACACAAACAACTTACAGAGCACTCGTATAGCTGCTTTGAGTGTAAATGAAAATCAATTAATTCGGGTCTGATTTCCAAACATGTCATATATACCTTTTTCATTAACACTTTATTTACAAACATTTAAAATACAAGCAGACTTTGCTCTATTCCATTTATTTTTTTATATTTTTTATATTCTTCATTTCGAGTTGTTTCAGTCATAGGGATATTGATAATTTCATTTTGAAAAGCTGTCACATCATTAATTATATTTAAAACAGGATGATTTTAACAATTATTTTTATTTTCACAAGAAATGTTCAATCGAGTTTAAACACAGTGAAAAAGAAAAAATTCGAAAAAATGGAATAAATGTAAATACATAAGGTTTAATTTTTTGAGTTTAAATCACAAAATTAAACCAATGCTGAAATACATTGTAAAAGTGCGACAAAAGGCTCTGCTAAATTGATTTTTATTAATTCATCTGAGAAGTGAAATTTGATTATTATTTAGCATATTTCACTATCGGTTTTGAGAAAAAATTCGGAAATTAAATATTATTAGCTTTCCTAAAATCTCTACAGGCGAAAAATCTTTGAATGTAGCAAAATTACTGAAAATTGTGATCAACTAACGCTAATAAGATTTAATTTTTTTAAATTTTCAATCCATTATTTAGTCATTCGCTGAATCGAGAATATTAAACGTTCTTTATCATTTTTAAGCAGTAATAAAAATTGTCACATTACTGTTAGTTATGACATAAGCGGGTTATACAATTATTTATTTATCTTGAATGAAAAAAAAAAGAAAAACAATTTGTTATCTTTATTAAGTAAAAAATTATTGAAATAAAATTAATTAATACTAATAAAGCAACATCCAGGAAAATTATTAAACTAAAGTATTCGAATAAGATAAAGATCTTAAAAAAATAAAAATTTTCTTTAAAATTGACAATTTAAAAGCTCCATATTTTAATTGTTTGATCATATGACCCACTTGCCAAATCACCATTTTCAAGAATTGCAAGTGAAAAACAGAACCTGAGTGAAATTTAAAGTCATTTTTTCATTTCCATCAACAAAATTCCATATTTAATTGTTGTACCAGCTGATCCGCTAGCCAAATCACCATTTTAAGAACTGCAAGTATTAAAACAGCACTTAAATGACCACCTAGAGTCATTCTTTTCAGTTCCATCTTTAGGTTTCCATATTTTTATTGTTGAATCAGCTGACCCACTTGCCAAATCACCATTTAAAAGAACTGCAAGTGACCAAACAATATTTGTATGGCCAATTAATGTCATTATTTCAGCTCCACTAATTGTATCCCATATTTTATTGTTGATCAGCTGAGCCCTTGCCAATTCCATTTTGTAGAACGCAAGAGAATTAACATTACCCGAATGACCATTAAATGTAATATTATCTTTAAAAATTATTTAATTTGAACATTTATTATACTTAAATGATATCTACTTTTTACTCTCTTTACAAAACAACTGAATTTATTCTTTTGTTTAAATTTTCTTCGTAATGAAATTTCTAATAGTACAAACATTTTCTTTTAACATCACCGTATTGCAATCATTTATTTTCAAACATTCTGATAAACATATCAACTTATTTTTTACCAAACTTTATTGATTCTTTTGAAAATCAACAGTTTCAGTACTTCTTTCCATAAATTTATCAAATTTAAGTCCAATATTATTTCCATGTAATCAAAATTTGTGATCATAATATTTAAAATTCTTAAAATCATGTCCAAAATTGTAAATTAAATCAGAAAAAATTTAAATTTTTTTATTTTTAAAATTCAATTTTATTTAAAAGTTACGTTTAAATATGTCTCTAGGATGTAATTTAATTTATTTTATTGGAAAATTTTTTTTTATTTACCATCCTCCTATTTTTTTATTGAAATTTTTTCCAATTTTTAATGATTGCTTTTTTTTCAAAATAATTTTCTCAAATTCCAATTTAATAACGTATAAGTTATTTGGCTTGTATTTATTTCCTATCATTTGTTAAAGGATTTTAATTTAATTCATATCCTTTCGTTTTTAAGGAAACGATCAAATTAAATTAATTCCAAATAAATCAATCAAAAAAGCCATTAACAATTTAAATGCTTTGAAAGAATAAATAATAATGTATGGTTAAATTTATTATGTTTTTTTTCAAAATGTATCCAATGTTGAAGTAACATTGAAAGAGTGCGATGTTTTAAATTTTTTTTCAGTTTCAAATAAAAAAATAAAGTTTATATCCCAAACATTTTCATATTTGAAATTAAACTCTTTAGTGAAAATTAAGGAGTTTAATTTTTATTTGAACATTTAAAATTTTAACAGACGTCTTTTTAAGTTAAGATAATTTATTTTTTTTTTTATCTGTTCCGAGCTAATGCTTCTTTTAAATGTGTACTATAACAACAACATTTTAAATAAAAAGTTTAAAATTAAAAAAGCACACGTAAGCCAAAAGTCAGGAAAGGAAAAGCACAGTGAACCAAAATAAAAAGCACGCAGTTTTGTCAAATGGACTCAAATTTTTTGCTTGAAACAACTGGCCAACGTTTGGGCAAGGTGTCGTATCTGGGCACTCAAAAACTTTGCATGAATGGTGTGGTAATATTTCGAAATTCGTCCTGGAGCTTTCAAATCATGTGAAACTTCTAGAAGAAAGAGAAAAGGAGAAAGACATTGAAATAAATAAACTGAAATCTGAATTGTCAGCAGCAATAAAACAGCAAACTCATCCAACAACAGTAGCAAGTGGATTCAAACGGTAAAACAAGGAACAAAAATGCTAAAAAACCAGCGGATCAGATAGCTGTATAAAATGTAACCATAAGCGAAATGAATGAAAGAAATAGAAGAAAAAAAATGTGATTATTTATGGTGTGCCAGAATCAAAGAAAGAGATTTTAGCAGACAAGAAAGCAGAAGATGAAGCAAAAATCAATGAAATTATATCCACTATTGGAAAAAGTGATATCAAGCCAGCGTATTCGAGACGTTGAGATCTAAACCAAAGTAAACCAGGACCAATTCTAGTAGAACTCAAAGAAAAGCAAACAGAAATCCCTACTACTAGCAGCGAAAAAGTTGAGAGATTCAAATATTTTCAAATCTGTTTATCTTAGTCCAGATTTGACTGAAACCGAAGAGCTTTAGACTATGAATTGAGAAACAAAGAAATAAAGCAAATAATGGTCTTTCACAAGACTCGCCCTTTCGATATGCCATCCGTGGAAATCAGATCGTCAAATTCAGAAGCAATAATCGTTCATCAGAAGCGCCATCACGTGTAGATAGTCTCGAATCTTTAAAATGTATGTATTTAAATGCTACTTCTTTGGACAATAAACTAGATGAATTCAGTGTTGTTATTGAAACATATAGCCCACAAATTGTAGCAGTTAGTGAGACTTGGTTCAAGAGCATCTCATTACGAACGTTAAAGGATACAATTTGTTAGAAAGGACAGAAGTGATGGACGCAGAGGCGGTGGTGTATGTCTCTACATTAATGAAAAAATCGACTCATTTGAATTAATGATGCAGGTTTTAATTTAAGTAAAAAGAACAAATTTGGGTAGTAGTTAATTTTTACTGTGAAAAATATTTTTGGCTGTCTTTATAGGCCAAACGATTTTGTTGATATGAACGATTTCGATTTAGACTTCAAACAGGCTAAAGACTATGTGGTCGAGAGAGGTTATAAGGATCTTCTAATAATGGGTGACTTTAACTTTCCATCAATAATCTCTGGTCAAATGGCTGTGTGTCAGAAATCTAAACGAAAATGGACTCGAACATAAATTCAGAGAGACCTAAGCGATACTTTTCTTTATCAGCATGAAATATCCCAACTTTTCAAAGTCAAACGAAAAAGCTGTCAACACTTTGGATTTGATTTTCACGACGACTAATGGTCAGTTAACTGTCATTGTTCAACTTTTCAATTATTCAAATAATTGTGTTTCTTTCTTCAACTTTCTTCAATTTTCAATTTTTATCAATATAAAAATCCTTCAATTATTTCAATTATTCACTATTACAGTTATTCAACTTTCTTCAAATTTCTTCAACTTTTCAATTTTTATCATATAAAATCCTTTCAATTATTTCAATTATTCAACTATTTTAAGTTATTCAACTTTCTTCAACTTTCAATTTTTAATCAATATAAAAATCCTTTCAATTATTTCAATTATTCAACTATTAAAGTTATTCAACTTTCTTCAACTTTCTTCAACTTTTCAATTTTATCAATATAAAAATCCTTTCAATTATTTCAATTATTCTCCTATTAAAGTTATTCAACTTCTTCAACTTTTCAATTTTTATCATATAAAATCCTTTCAATTATTTCAATTATTCAACTATTACAGTTATTCAACTTACTTCAAATTTCTTCAACTTTTCAATTTTTATCAATATAAAATCCTTTCAATTATTTCAATTATTCAACTATTAAAGTTATTCAACTTTCTTCAACTTTTCAATTTTTATCAATATAAAATCCTTTCAATTATTTCAATTATTCAACTATTAAAGTTATTCAACTTTCTTCAACTTTCTTCAAATTTTCAATTTTTATCAATATAAAAATCTTTTCAATTATTTCAATTATTCAACTATTACGTTTATTCAACATTCTTCAACTTTTCAATTTTTATCAAATCAAGGTTTCAGGTCAAAAATTTTTAACTTCCTTTAATTCCATAAATAATTTATGGAAAAATTAAATTTCTTTTCTTTCAAATTCTAATTGTTTATTGTTAAGTCTAAATTTGTAATTTATATTAATGTTAATATTTATACTTTTGTGAATAAAATATTTTAGACAATTATTATTAGATTTAATCTTTCTAAATCCTTTATTAGAGTTTATTATTTGGCCTATATATTCATAATTTAGTCATATATCAGAATTAAATTTTATATTTAAATATACTAAAAGGTTAGATTTATTAATTATTTAGTATTTCTTTCCTTAAATGAACGAGTCTATCAGAAAAAAATTAAAAATGACTTTTTTTAAATTATAAATAGTTAAAGATGATTACATATCTTTTAAATGCTACCATCATAATCGAGGTATGGACAATATTTTATTAAAAGCAATTATAAAAAACAATTCAATATTATTAATTTCAACTAATTTTTATTCGATTCAACTCTGGAATTTCGGTAATGAAATATTAAACTTTAGGATTATTCGATTATTCAACTCTAGGATTATTTGATTTTCGAAATTTTAGTTTAAATTGATTTTTATATCGAATGAATTTGTTACGAAATTAAACTATCTAAATACCCCTTTTAATTTAATAAGCCGAAACCCTAAACTGGGGCTGCGCCCCAGACCCCGTCCAAATCTCAGTTTGTTAAAACAAAATTAACCCTAAATTAACCCTAATTGGACAAGTCAAGATGACTACGTCGTCTTTCGCTTAGTCACACTATGGTTAATTTTCTTTAACTAAAATTATATTGAATCATTTGAAATTAATACAATCATTTATTGTTCTGATGAATATTTTTGTTTTCATTTCATAAAATAAAACGATAAAGTCAATAGTCAATATATCCAACAATCATATCTTGATTAGTCAATAATCCAATAATCGAATAATCCTAGTATGAA